>JAJQQW010001080.1:0-11018 GCA_025583905.1 Ia io
AAAATAGTAAATCAGTTGGCTTTTGGTAATTGGCCTCTTTTTCCCCTAAATAATAACATAGTTGAAAACATTTCTTAAAATGGTGTTTCCATGTATTTAGAGATCAATCAGGCACTCTAACCTAACCTCAGCTTAATGACCATACTCCAGGGTACACATAAACACAGAGCATTTAACTTGTAATAAGAAAAAAGGGGTGGAGGTTTGAAACCTCCCAAACTTCACAGGAAAACAGAGTGATACAGAAATGATATCCTCTTGTTGCCTTTCATAAATCTGTGTCTTGGGTCTGTACAAAGCAGACTCAAAAATTTAATGCACATTGGATGGTTTCATTCAAAAAAACTAATAATACATTTCCTTTTCCTAAAATTCCAGACTCAATATAAATCACCAGCCCAACTCTTCTTGGGTTCATGAAATCCAACAGGGAAAATCATTTTATTGAACAAATGCTAATGGGTTCCTTCAGGAGACAACCTCTCTTCGGAAGGTTGTGGTGCTTGCTCCAGCTGACACTCACATGTGCAAGTTTGCTTCCACGAGAGCCAGAATGCCACTGGGGGGGGGGGGGGGGGGGGCGTTGGCCCGTTCTGCTAAAGTAACAAGGAAATGGCCATGGAGAATAAAGCTCTAGAAATTTTTCTTTCATACCAATACAAGTGATATTTTTTTTAATCCCAGAAAGCCTTAGGTAGACTTCACAAATTAGACACCTACTGTACAAATTGCAGTTTACCAAGATTACAGTTAGTCTTGTGACCAAGTCACATGTTTAGAAAGATGTAAAGGCATCATTTGTAGAAACACAGTTTTGTAACATACTTGGTATAACACTGATAACAACCTCTCTGGGGCCCAACACAATGATGGTAACAAAAAACCTACTTTCAACAAGAGTTGATAAGGGAATAAACCAGTTATGGCAGGGATTGGCACACACCAAGTAGCCCTAATAAATGATTGAGGTAATGGTGTTATCGACTTTTTAAAATATAAAGAAAAGAGGAGGAAAGTTAAAATAACTAATAATCATTTGAAAAGGACATTCAAACTCCTTAGTGAGCACCCAAGGTAAAATACAAATTTTAAACAAAAAACGGGAATCCCATTTTTTAAGTTACCCCAGCACTATACCAAGAATTTGAAAAAATGTGAAGCAACAGGGATGCCCCAACCATTCTATGGGAACATAAGCTGAAACAACCCGATTTGGAAAAGAGTTTACACATTATCTTGAAAATTGAGCATACCCCTCCCTATACCCAGCAATTCCACCCCAGGTACATATCTAGAAAGGTTTTGCATATAATGCCTCATGAAGCATGAGCAAGAATGTTTGCCACAGTGTTGTTTTATAATACCAAAGACGGATAGAAACTCCCAACTCTCCCAAAAGACACTAAGAATGAAAAATAGGTGGGTATATACACACAAGAGAATATGTACAGCCGTTAAAAACTAATGACCTACAGTTTGTAAAATCAAATTTTTGGTGAATTTTAGGAAATACAAAGTTGAAATGAAGACTACACACAGTATGATTTCTATTTTTTCATGCCATTTGGGACACAAGAAGACAATGGTTCCTTTGTGAAGATGCTGAGAATGAGACTGGTAGGCACCCAAGGGGTTATTTTAAAAAAAAAAAATTGGTGGCATACCTATTTCTGAAGCTGGTGTAGGTTCAGAGTGGTTTAATTCTCTAAATATGTTCCTGAGCATGTGATAAATTATTTTCTAATTAAAATGAAAAAAAATAATAATTCACAACAGAAAAATCAATAAAGAATTTGAACATGTAATCCCCCCAAAAGAAGAGATGTCACTGACTATTGAACTGATTTTTAAAATCTCAAATTTACTAGTAATTAATAGATTTTGTAAATTTTTTATTGTAATTTTTTTTAAAGACATCAATTTCTTCAATCAATTGTAAATGATATTTTTTAAATAATACTTAATACATGTGGTTAAAGTCGATGAAGTGGACATAGTTAAACTCTGCAGCTGAAAGTGTTTGCCGACAACTTTCTAAAAAGCTATTAAATGAACATTTATTTAGAAGCCTTAAAATTTGTTCTTTTATAATCAGTATTCAAAAAAATCACAAAATATTTAGTCAAAGATATAGACTCAATACAGAATTTTGTTACACAACAGCCAAAAATGTCAAAACATTTTATCCATTCCATATGACAAATATTAATGAGTACCTACTATAGTGATATTTTGGGACCTGCAATACGTATGGTGAACAAAATTAACAAAAATATCTTACCCTCCTGGAATTTACATTAAAGAGGGAAGAATAGGAAAATAGAAAACTTAGCAAGTAACTAAATGCAAAATAGTGCATAGAAAAATAATAGATGCTGTTGGAAAAAAATTTAAAGCAAAGCAAGATAGTGAGAGAGCAGAAGTGGCTGGAGGCGAAGATGGAGAGACGCATGTTTCTTCCGTTAAGCAATAACCTTGAGCAAGATTTTGAAGGAGGTGATATATCTGGGTATAGGCCTTGGGCATCCCAGTAAGAGGGAACAGGGGTGCAAAGGCCAGGGGTAACAAATCTGCCTACAATTAGAGTGATAATAGAGGAGTCTTAGTGTAATCGAAATGGCCTGCGAATGAAAGGAATACAGAGACCAGAGAGGTAATCTGGGGGAAGTTGTGAAGGGCCTCAAGGACTTAAGCTTTTACTCTTAGCAAATCAGGGAGCCCTTGCAGGCTTTGGGAGCAGAGGACCATGATTTGACATATTTTTAAAGACCACATGTATATAAACAATAGGGAAAATATCTAAATAATTACAGTAAATCCTGTGCCCAAGTTCATCATAGAAGCTAAACATTTTAAAGAAAAAAACGAATGTATAAGTGAATATTAACAACTATAATGTTATAACATCCCAAGAATATTTAATGACAAGAAAAATGTTTAACATACATAGTAAATGAAAATAATCTAATTTTAAAAATTTACTGAAAGTTATGGCTCCAATTTTGGATAGAGAGATGGACAGACAGACAGGTAATAGAAAAGAGAATAGATAAAAACCATAATGAAAAACCCCCAAAAAAACCAAATATAATGGTCTTTAAGTAAGTGGTGAAAATTATATAGGTAGTATTAAAAGTATTTAATATACTTTTTGAATTTTCTATAATAATACTTATTACTTTTAAAATCAGAACAAATGCCATTTAAATTACCTACCATAACCACAGAATATTGCTTTGAGAACTTAAAACAGTAAATAACAAAAATATGTCCATTGATCAAAATTATTAGATATTTCCTGGTTTCTTGAAAATAGAAGGTATTTTGATAATCGTTGGCTGAATTTAGCAGCCGTTGGAGTTCAATCGTGTGGCTGTCACCAGTAGTTCCATAAATCCATTGGAATCACTACAGAAAGAATTTCTAATGGGGATATGGAAACATTTTGGCCGAGGTAAAAAAACAATGATTAAAAAGCCATTACATTATCTACACAGCAAGAGAATTGCCTAATTTAATCATGAAAGTCACTGGCAAAAGAACCAAAAAATTACAGTGTAAATGGATAACCCCCAAAATGAAGGGAATCATTTGAATTTAATGATACCTTTGAGAGAAAATTAGGGGTGCCGTTAGTTTGGCCAGAACCGTGTAAAACAGCTTCATTAGCACCCTCATTGGACTCAAATTGACTGCTCACATTTGATCAGAAGAGTCACCATCCCCCCCCTGGGAGCTCCTTGCCGTTAAATTCATTTTGGTGGCTGAGTCTGATGTCTTCAGATGCCTAGTCTCAGGTAAAAAAGGCATGCCAAGGGACAGGTTCCCTATGAGACTACACCTTTTAAGTTCCTACAAGGCCTCAAATTTTTAGCATGATTCCAGCCTTCTGTCACCAAGAGATATGGGAACCACCAGAAAAAATGTGGTAAATTGGTTCGTGAGTATTTGGAGTGATGAACAAAGAAAGGAATCCTAAAGAAAACAAAAAGTGGGATTCCCAAGACCCCATTTTGAAAATCTCCCAGAAATTTGCTTTCCCTCCCCTAAAGGGAAGGTTCCATGTCCTGAGGAACTGGTACAACACCCTTCCCTGTACAACCTAATCTTCAAATCGGACGTGTCTTCCCCGGCAAAGGTGGCTGCGGAAAGTTAAATCGTTGCTCATATATTTTAATCATGTTAACAGAATATTCACTGAGTTCCAAACCATGTGCCAAGGTAGTAAAGATGAATGGGTCCCGCATTAACAGAGAATCGTTTAGGAAGGACAGCAGGTAATCTATTAGCCTTCAGTAGAGCAGAGGGTGCTGTGGGCACACAATGAAAGGCAGTGAGCTTTGAGGGTGTCTAAGTTTCCCTTCTACAGGAAAATGCCTCACGATAATTCCCTAAACAAGTTAGACAGGTGGAACGGTGGTGATGGTGATGAGTTTTATTATAGAGTCTGACCATAAACACATTCCACAAATATGCCCTGAAACTGCTGGTTTTAATTGTTAATGGTGTTGTTTTAATTTTTATGAAAACATCTTTTCCCTCTAATTAAAATGTAATGCATGCTAAGCATGGAAGTCTTGTTATTTCACCAGTCGTAAGATAATAAATCTACACTCCAAAGGTCTTAATCTGGGGGTTTAGCCTGCACGCTTGATAATCTCACATATTATTTTTCAAACAGCCCGATTCTTATAGGAAAGGTTAATATGAAACAGAAAGCAGCAAGCATTTATATTAAATATCCCTCTTTTGAATTAAGAGGCAATACATTCTCTCCCTGCAAGCTCAGATGTTAGCTTTTGGAGCTACTAAATCATATAACTAATACAGATACAAGAATTCCAAATCCTTCCCTGACTACCACCCTTCTCATCACACAATTTCGTACTCATAGGAAATAATAAACAAACTGCAACAAAATCCACTTCTTAGCATCTATGCAAGTCCCAATACCCCAGCAAAGTGAATATTTAGAAGTGTGGAAAGTTTAAAAATAGGACTCATGTTTTCTTTGCCCCATTTCTCAAAATCTAAATAATATTCAAGTGTGTTTTCCAAAAGAAAGAAGCTGAAGCAAAGATAGAAACAGAGAGATATATATTATAAAATAAAAAGCAACTGCTGTCCAAGTTACCACCCACTTTTTCTTTAAAAAAGATGTATATTTTAGGGTATCACTAGCTGCATAACTACAAACCCACCAAATTATAGAGACTTATCCAAATAAGTTAATTTCATGGTGGTGGAGCTTCCCTGTAGCTGACAGCTTTCCTCTATAGATGACTAGGGACCCACCCTCCTTTCATCCTTCAGCTCTGGCTTCTGGACCTTAGATTTATTTGTTAATCATAATCCACAGCATTTACTAGCATTAATTTACAATCTTTTTTATTCATTTTTTTTAGATAAATGAGGGAAGATAGTTTAATTAATAAGGATAGGAGACAACATGATGAGTTGGTAGAAAGGACACAGGTTGAGAGGCATAATGATATAATTCCTAATGTTGCCCAAGTGGTTGACTTCTAGACAAGGTTCTACTCTAAGTGCTTTGCCTTCATGAACTTGACTCAGTCCTCATAAACAGCCTTAAAACTCCTGACTAGAGGCAGTTGGGCTTCAAAAACCTATGCACTTAACCATTACATGTTATTCTTTCTCTAAATGTGTTTGAAATCAGTCTACCTTTTAAAAATCTATGCATAGTGTTCCCAAGTTCCCTTAATATCTCAGATCCTTCCTCCAATCAATAAAAGTGGTTATTATTAAGGATCAACTAATGTGAGTCATGACACATAATGGGTGCTCAGGAAATAAGAATCATTCATTTAAATATTTTAAGCTCTATGTTCTAACCACTGTGTTAAGCTCTGGATATTCGAGCCCTGATAAAATTCAAGTCCCTCAAGAGCCTAAAGTTCTAGTGAAACAGCCATTAAATAAACAATTTAGGAGCAATTAACTCATATACTGGTAAGCTCTATATAACAAGACCAGGGTGACGGACTCAACCTTGTTATCAGAAATGGTATGATCCTAGCAATGTTTAAGAACATCCATAAAAATGGTTGAGGAATCCCATTTTTATTTATGTCTAGCTCAAAGGAAAAGAAACGGATAAGCACTACTAAGGTCACTACTGTAACTATTATTCTACTGTGTCTTTTCATGACTGTATACTATGATACTATATCTAATTATCATATTCTGTATCTTCTTAAAATAGAATTATTTTATTTTTTTATAAATTTTATTGGGTGACAATGTTAACAGCAATTCTTTAATTTAGGGAAAATTTACAGAAATACCAGTGGGGTCCTCTGGTTTACCACACAAGCTCCAAAGAAAACTTCAGGTCCTGGAAGAATGTAAGATAATGATCGTTGCCACGATGCTTGGTTTTAGGCACCCTGGATTAAAGCACCTAACCAGGAAAAGAGGCCCCAAAACTGACCTCAACTCCTGGAGTGCCTTCAAGTGGGTAGGTCCCCTTTCTGAAGGTGGAAAAAGATCAAGGATCCTGGAAAATCAGAACAGTCCCCCACATGGGTGTGATGAAGGCAGTGCCACTGGAAATGCCCACTAGCTTGGGGTAATGAAATAGAATCCAACCGCTCCCTCACCCTACCCCTCTTCCACAATAACAATGTAGACAGGTCTTGGGTGTGCCCAAGATCCCTTTGTTAGAAGGAAGGGTTGCAACTCCACTTCCAGTGATTCTCTTTATTGATTGCTTACAAATTTAAAGGCAGTCTTCTTTCTAACTGAAATTGTTACCCATCTTCAATTTTATGGATTAGCCCAGGGTTACTGAATTATAATAAGATTTACATGGTGAAACACTTGTCTGAAAACTATGATACAAAAAATCAGATAATTTCTCCTTACTAGTCTGAATATACCTCTTTCTCAATTCAAAAGATACGGGGTGAACTATCTAAACTGTATAACATAAATCCTAAAAAATTATGCTGAACACATTTTCCGGGCACAAAAAGTTAAAAGAAACTCTTCTTCCCCCTATTTTCACTTCCCCCCTTATTTCTCTTTTCCTTCTTTCCCCAAAAATTCAGTCCTAAACCTATGGGTATTCGACCGAGATGGGCTTCCTACCAGCAGTAAGGAGAGGGAAGGGAGCTGCAAGGGCTCAGAGGCAGAGTGCTGGAGTCCAGTAGGATAAGAAGGTCCATACATGGAGACAGCAACGAAAGGGTGTCAGAGTCCAGATAAGGGAAGGAGGGAGCCATGTTTCAGGGACAGTCCCCGCACACCGAGTGACAGAGCCTTTGTGAAGGGTGGGCAGCACAGTGGCGAAGACAAGAGCAGGTGAACAGGGTGCCCCAACAGTGGTGGTCCAGCATGGAGTCAGGGTCCCACACCAGGTTGCGGAAAGGCCACAGGAGGTCCCCCACTGAGGGTGAGCCCCAGCAGGTATGAGGGTGTGGGGGTGACCATACAGAAGAGGGGATATGGCGGGTGGTGGGGGGGAGAGAAGGAAGGATCAGTATTTATGATCAAGAGCATAGATCAAATAAGCCAAACATATTAGGGATAATAATGTCTCTCATTATCAGAAAAAGGGAAGCATACACATATAAGCCCTTGATGTTGGTTTTGGACAAGAGATAAAAGGTATGGATTTGAACTCAAAGTTTTCTATATACAAAGCAAGTCATAGAAATAAAGATTGTTTGTTGAGAGTGTGTGTGTGTGCGGGGGTACTTGAAGTCCAAGATGAGTCTGGAATATGTTATGCCAGGAAACAAAGAAGTACTCAAAGAATGATGAAGGCCATTGTCCATATGACACGGAAGCCCAACTTGAAGGGGGTCCCCCCGACCAAATTTGATGGAGCAATTAGAGCATCTGAAGAATAATGAATTAATCCATCACACCATAGCCCACTAAATAAATAGGAAGAAACCAAGAGTCCATACAGACTTAATAAATGAATAAACTAAAAGTTTAATGATGAATGGAATAATTACATTGTTTCAAATTACCTTCCCCCCAAATAACAAATTATAAGTAACTATCACAGTGGAGACACCATGCACACACCACCTTACTTCACGTAAACCAAGGGAACGAATCCATACAATTGACAAATCCAAGTGCCTTCCGTCACCACGATCGGACCACGATAGGAATACAGCCACACTACTGTAGGTTTCACTGCACAAAAACAATTAACCAAAATCTAATGAGAAAGCCACAGAAAACCAAAAAGATGGCGCGACCTACAAAAACAATGGCCCAGCTGTCCAACTTTTAAAGAGTGAAAGTCAAGAATACAAGAAAGACAGAAGAACTGCTGCCCACTGAAGGAAACCGAAGATACATGACAACATAAAGTCAACCATGCGAACTGCGTCTTGTGTCCAGTAAAGAGCATACTGAGACCGCTCAGTAAATGTGACCACTCTGAAGACAGACTGCAGGTTAGATGGCCGTGATGCCCACTCCTGTAACTTCCTGCCACTGATGGATGTACTGATGTCTAATTGGGTAGCAAAAGTCCTCAATGTTTTCAATCCCCAAGGAAACGTCTCCAGGATGTGGGACATCAGGTGGGCAACAAACTCTTACAAGATCAGCCTCAACTGAAAAAATACACCTTAAAGCCCACCTATCTGTAAGTTTACAACAGTGACACCGCGCCCAGTAAGCCACAAAAAAAATATTAACGTCCGACACAATACGTCCTATGGAGACACCCAAAACACAGACCAGTAAGGCAGACCTGGAAATTTCTTTGTTGTTAGCAGTAATCACAACTGGGACAAGACGAATCCTGGGGATAGTGGAGTCTTTTGTATAATTCAGGCCCAGTTGGGCTTTACCACCTGGGAGCCCCCCCTTTTGTCCCAGCTGACCACATTTATTAGCATGGTTTTTCCCCAGGCTTGAAACTCCATCCATATGCTTAAGAGAACTTAAAACACAAACAGGCCAGGCCTTTGTCCACTGAGCTTCCTGCCAGAGCAGCATCTGAGATCAGCCACCAGCTGACCATCTGAGAACTGGGTGGGGGCCATTTTCCACACATTCTGAAGGACAACAAAGGAGTTGGTGCGAAAAATCAAAGGAAAGCCATTCTTTCCTTTTTGATAGAATAATATTAAGTATTATAGAGGCAAATGTTTGTACCCAGTTTAGGGATAGAGCCTGTGCATAAAAACACAATATCTCTCCTCAAGGAAAGCACATAGCGCATTTTTTACTTTTTAAGTTTTTTGAGAGAGAGGAATGGAGAGGAGAAGACAAGAAACATTTATTGGTTGCCTCCTCAGGTGCCCCAACCAGGTATTCCCTCCTACTCGGGTATGTACCTGACAGGGAACTGAACCAGCGACGTTTTGGTCCCCTAGAAATGTCCAACCAACTGAGCCACACAAGCCAGGTAACAAGGCACTTTTAAAAAATGTATCTTTTTTATTGATTTCAGAGAGGAAGTGAGGAAGGAGAGAGATAGAAGCATTGATAGGCCTGCTTTCCTGCATGCCCCACACTGTGAAATGAGCTCACAACCTGGGCATGTCCCTGACTGGGAATCGAACTATGACCTCCTGGTTTCATAGGTGATGCTCACCCTTAAGCCACACCAGCCAGGCTAAGGAACTTTTATTAAAGACAACTTTTTAAAATTGAACAGTAACATACACACACACAAAGCACACAGATCCCTAACAGTACTGCACAGTGGAATTTTCACCAAACCAAACACGTCTGATGTAACCGGCAACCCAGAGCCATGTGCTATTTCCAATCACTACCACTCCTCCTACCCCGGGATGGTTTCCAAAACAGTTCACTTTGCAAAGATTTCAAGAGGAAAAAAATCAAGGGGATCATTTCCTGAGTTATGTAAAATATCTATCATTGGGTAGTACACCAGAGACTAATCTAATTGTCATCAACTATAATAAAATTATATAAAAATAAAAATTTAAACTCTTGTGCACTGCTGGTGGGAATGCAGACTGGTGCAGCCACTGTGGAGAACAGTATGGAAGATTCCCTCCAAAAACTAAAAATGGAACTCCCATTTGACCCAGTGATCCCACTCCTAGAAAATATACCCAAGAAACGAAAAACACCCAATTATAAAGGATATATGCACCCCTATATTCATAGCACAGTTTACAATAGCTAAGATTTGAAACAGCCTGATTGCCCATCAGCAATGAGTAGATTAGCAAACTGTGGGGTACCATCTACACAATGGAATACTATGCCGAGGATAAAAAATGAAGGAATTCTCACCATTTGCAACAGCATGATGTAACTGAGAGCATTATGCTAAGCGAAATAAGCAGTCAGAGAAAGATAAAATTCACATATCTCACTCATTTGGTGGAATATAATGAACACATAAACTGATGAACAAAAACAGATCCAGAGACAGAGAAGCATCAATCAGACCGTCAAACCTCAGAGGGAAGGGTATGTGGGAGGTGGGGTAAGGGAGAGATCAACCAAAGGACTTGTATGCATGCATAAAGCCTAAACAATGGACACAGACACCGTGTGTAAGGGTATGAGGGGGGGGCAATGGGAGGATAATGACACATATAAAATACCTTAATCAATAAAGAAAAAATTTAAAAATTTTTAAATAGAAATTTAAAAATGTTTAAATCCAGGAGGAAAACAAATGAACTATTGGTTTCTTCCCCGAACAGAGCATCTCATCCCGGGGACCAGGTTCACACAGCGCTAACTGCGTTTCTGTGCAGGGATCTGTCTGCTTCCCCACAGTGCTGGAGTTGCTGACTAGTGGGTGACAACCGGAGCCTTGCCGGGCATGGACCTGGACAATAATTCCCTCATCAAAGATTTTTAGCAGAGCTGCTGAGTATGTTTGCCAGGAAGGGGGCCCCCTGCCTGAAATCCCCTGGACCCTTTTGACAGAGCAAGTGCAACATGGCGGATACTGTCCCTTTGTCCTCACCAACAAAGGGCCTTGTGTCAACCGTAGTGTGTGAGCTATTTGGGGCTGGGAAAGTGAGTGGAAA
>JAJQQW010001563.1:0-13390 GCA_025583905.1 Ia io
GTTTGGGTTTTTGCAGTAAAAAGGAGGGGGAGGGGACCTGTGAAAAGAAGGCAAAAAGGTTTGCAAAAAGTCCAGAAGAAGGAGGTTTAATGGGTTTATCCGTGGGCTGGAAAAATCGGAGTAGAAAATGATTTTTACTATTTCAAACAACCTGTGTTGGGTCGTTTGGCAAACAAAGTATCAAATAATTAAAAACCCAAAAAACAAGGGGGGTAAGGGAACCCCCTGGGTAAGGGAACTGGGCAAACAGTAAAGAAAAAAACACTGAATGAATGAAAAAAAATGAGTTTTATTAGTTATTTATGGAATGTAAAACAAAAGGTCAGGGGCGCCGTGAAAAAGCTTCCCCCCCAAAACGACCCTTTTTCACCAACCAAGGCAAGACCCTCCTGTGGGGGGTCCACACTTGTGTCCATTTCATATAAAAGTCACAATTTCTTCTGTGATGAATGCACAAAATGAATTTCTTTCCCCCCCTTAAAAGCCCCATTTGAAGCCATTTGCATGGGGAAAAAATTTATGCGAAATCTTCAAACTTCAAAGAAAAAAACAGAAAAAATGGATGGATGAATCAAACGCTGTGGGGTAAGAACAACAAAGGGACACAAATTGAGATCACAGGCAAAAAAGACCTATGAGTTGAGAGTGACATCAGAAAAAATTGGGCAGGGAGCAAAAGAAAATATGAGAAGCAATCTCCCCCCCCAATCCCCCAGTGGTAAAGTAAGGGAGACAGCTATTGCAATGAAAACAAAGAAGCCCCACAGGAAAAATGGGAAAATCAGGGGTAACCATGGAGACAAAAAACAGTATTAACAGAGACACACAAAATAAAGGAGAACTGTACAGAAAAGGATGGACTGGAAAAAAGATTGGGTTGAACAAACACACATAACGTGAAGAAAGACACCCCACAGTCCCAAAAAAACAAGGGGGTCCCCCTCCAGCAAGGCAGCCTCTGTGCTTTTTCTGCTTATCATTGGCCCATATAAGTGGGCTTCCCTTCAAAAAAAAAATACTGGGGAAAAATCATTGTGTTTTTTAAAAGCCCACAGACCTGGGGGACTTGCCCTTGGCCCCAGTATAATTGCCTCAGTTGGGTTTTGGTTGGAGCATCGTCCCCCCTGTAAATAAACAAAAGCGTCCCCTCTAGGAAATATTCCAATTTTCCAGGCAAGGGCCACAACACATCAAGTATGCGGGGTTTTCCATTTTCCCAGTTTAGTTTTTGTGTGCAGAAGGGCAGCTGATTGATGTTTTTTCCCCTCCCTCACACTGGAATGGTGTTTCCCTCCTTTTTTTCCCCTCTCTCTCTCTCTCTCTCTCTCTCCTCTCTCCTCTCCTCTCTCCTCCTCTCTTCTCTCCCTCTCTTTAAATCTGAAAAACCAACCAATATTAAAACAAAGAAAATAAGAACTTTTCAAAGGTAGCCCCCATAGCCGGTTTTTTTTGGCTCAGTGGGAATAGAGAGCATCAGAACCCCTGCAAAAACTAAAAAGGTCCCCAGGTTCCCCCCCCAGGTTTCTTTTCCCCAGTCAAGGGCAAACACATGCCCAGGTTTGTTGGACTCCCCCTCGATCCCGGGGGGGGGGGGGGGGGGGCGGGGGGGGGGGGGCGGGAAAAAACCTTGCAGGGAAGCAGCCCCAAATCCATGATTTTTTTATCTATCATCATTGATTTTTTTTTCCTATCTCTCTCCTCTCACTCTGCCCTTACCTCCTCTCTGAAAATCCAATAATGTGTAATATATATATTATATATATATATATTATATTATATATATATATATATATATATATTGTTAAATTTTTTTCAAGTACCCAAAACACAAAAAATAAAAAACTCAAAAAAAAAGTTTTTTAGAGAAAAAAAGTAAAATAAAAAAAAGACCCACTTTACAAAAAATTTCATTTTACCAAAAAAATTCAGAAAAAAAATGCCAATTTCTAAGAGAAAACTTTTTTTTCATAGGGTTTTAAAATGCTTACATGATGAAAAAACAGACCCTCAAAAAAAAAAACCTAAACCTAACCTACCCATCTCAGGGAATCTAGAAAAAAACACAAACAAGAAATGTAAAAAACCCCAAAGTTTTTTTGCAAAAGGAAAGGAAAAAAACAACAAAATATTTTGAAAAACAAGCATCATCAATAAAAAAGGGAGAGAAAAGATTAAAAAAAAAAAAAAAGGGATACCTGATGGGTAAATTTTTTAAAAAAAAAAAAAAAAAACAAAACAAAAAAGTTGGCAAACCCCTGGGAGCTAGACTAAAAAAAAAAAAAAAAAACAAACAAAAAAAAAACAAGCTTTCAAAAAAAGAAAATGAAAAAAGAAGAAATGACAGTTAAAGAGACAATGCACCTCAACATTATGAAAACCACCAACAAAAAACATCATCAATAAGAAAGATGTTGTTAAATGTTTTAGGAAAAATGAAAAATGAACCCCTCCATAGAGAAAAATTTTTGTCAAGATCCTATTTTGAAGCTTTTCTGAAATTTTTTATAAACAGAAGATTCAGAGCCCCCTGTCCCCCCCAGGTGGGCTCAGTTTTGTTTGAGTTGAGTATGTGGGTCCCCGATGCCAATGCCACCCATAGTTTTTGTGGGTTTTTTTCCATCCCCCCATCAGGGCACACATGTAGGGGGAGAAATCAATGAATGCATAGATGGGGTTAAAGAGAAACAATGCACATCAATCAATTTTTTCCCCCTCTCTTTTCTCTGTCCCCCTCTCCCTTCCCCTGTCCCTCTAAAAATCAATAAAATAAAAAGGCTGCCCAGTACAGGTCAGTGATTTGAGCATCGGCCCCCCATAACCTAGGAACATTACAAATTCCCATTTTCCTTGTCCAGGGGCACATGCACACAGTTTTTTTGGGTTTCACTCTCTCCAGTGGGGGGGGGGGCATACAGGAGGTAGCTGATCAATGACTCTCTCTTTTTTACTATTTCATGTTTTCTATGTCTCCCCTCTCCCTTCCCCTCTCTTTCCTCTCTGAAAAATCAAAAAAAAATATTTTAAAAAAAATAAAGAATTTAAAAAGAATAAAATAAATAAGAACCCTGGGCCCCCATGTCGCGCTCAGTGCTGAGAAGAGTGCCCTGCCTGCCTGTACACTGGAAAGGTCCACGGGTTTCGATTTTCCTAGTAAAAAAGTGTGCAGGGACGTGGGATTTTTCAGGTCCCTGGGATCCCCCCCCCCCTCTTAGTGGTAGCACAACATGAGGGGGAGGGCAAACTAAAAATGATGTTTTCTCTCTCTCTCTCTCTCTCTTTCCTCTCTCTCTCCTCCTCTCTCTCTCTCTCCCTAAAAAAAAAAAAAAAATCAGTGGAAAAAAAAAATATTCCTCCCACACTCTTCGGGTGTGAAGATAAAAAGAAAAGAATAAAGGAAATGAAAATTTTCAGAAAAAAGTTTACGGAAAAGAGGGACATTCAAAGATGGGCGGTATAGGGCCAAAAAAGGGCCTGTTTACTCGCTGCCTCCCCCACAACCCCCCATCAAAAATTAAAACTAAAAATAACAGAAAACAACCCATCAGCCAGAACCCTCTGGAAAAAGCTGGCCTGAAAAGAAAGTGTTTTATGGGACTAGAGAAGTAAAAAGAAAGACAGCACACACGGGGGGGGACTGGGTAGGAGGTGCGGAGGCCAACACAGAAGGTTGGGCAGGTCCCTGTTGTAACCCATGTGTGGCCCCCACTTTTTTTTTTAATTGGGGGGAAGCGAGGGGGTCGTCTCTGCAGAGGGTCACCTGGGAGGAAAAACAGGGGGTCCCCCCCCCCCAATCCCACACAGAAGATGCCCCCCAGCCCAGGGGGGGTCCCCCCAGAGCTGGGGGGGGGAAGAACCCCCCTACTGGGCAGTAAGAAAAACGGGGGCTGTAAAAAAAAAAACCAGTGGCATATTGGGGGCTCAGTGGGGACACAGAGGGCTGCAGCAGGGTGACCCCCAGTAGCCCCCCTCTTTACAATGCCCCAGCACCACAAAACTGAATTTTACAAGCTCCCCCCGCTTTCCTCTGAATTACACTGCTGGGGACAAACCCTCGGAAAGGGGGGGGGGGGCGGGGGGACCCCCAGACAATTATGGAAGAAGAAAAAAATGGGACTGGGGCATCGGGGATGGAAAAACTTGAGGGGCGGCTTTTTCTACCCAGATGGAGGTGGGGTCACAGCAGTCCCCCATTACACACCTATGCTGGGGGACACATTTTCTGGGGGTCCCCCAGGGGGCTGACTGGCAGCCATTTTTCTGTTTTGCTTCGCCCCTGGGTGTTTTTCCCCTGAGAACCACACCAAAAACCCACTTTTTACAAGCCCACCCCAAGCTGTGTGCTGCTGCTTTTTTTTTATATACGAATGGGGCCCTGTCCTTTGCCTCTCAGGCTAAAAAATCTGTCAAAAACAACAAGTTGCAGTTGGGTCCCAGGAAAGTTTCCAAAAAAAAAACTATCAATAAAAAAGCCCCAAGACCTGGCACCAGCCACACCTAGCCTTTCCTTGCTTTTCACAGCTGGACCCTTGTCGGGGCCCCCCCTTCCCAAAACCCAATACAAAAGAGAGGAGATTTCTGCAAGATTTTCTCTGTAAGATCCTGCTGGGTGGGGTGCCCCCTAGTCAGTGGCTGGGACTTTTACACCTCCCCTAGAGAGACCCAAAGAGCCCAGCGTACCCCAGTGGGGGGCAGTGGTCCCCCCCCATAACCATACCAGCTTACAACTCCCCTCTTTACATCCATAAGCAAAACACACTCAAGGGAGCAGGGGACTCACTGGAGCCACCAAAAGCCCCCCACTGAAGCAAAGTCCCTGCTCCCACAGGGGGGTGTCCCTCCTCCCCTGCACAGCAGCGCTCCCCCCACTGTATTTCACAGTAGTAAGTCCCCCCCCGTAGATGCTAAAAAAATCCCTCAAAACAAAAAATTCTAGCAAAATCGGGGACCCCCAGAATTACATTAGAAAAAGATTCATACACCCATGGGACCCAAGTGAGATTTTATTTCTGGGGGGATGCAAAGGATGGGGTACAATATCCACCCACTAATCCCCATAAAACATGATACATCACATAAAAAAAACAATTTTTTTAAAAAAGACAAAAATTATATATATCAAATCATATCAATCAACTGATGCAGAGAAAGAGCATTTTGACAAAACAAAATCCCAACACCCTTTTCTTGAGAATAAAAAAACTCACAGGCAAAAGTGGGGAGTACAGGGGATCATACCCTCAAACATAAAATAAAAAGCGTTTATATATAAGAAAAACCTACAGCCCCACCCATTATTATACTCAGTGGTCCCCCCCCCCCAAAAAACTAAAACCCATTTTCCCCCTAAGAAACAGGAAAAAAAAACAGGGAAATGCCCACTTTTCACCACACACACCTGTTTTTTGAGACATAGTATTGGAAGTGCTAGCCCATAGTGAATCTGAACAAACAAGAAAGAAAATGAAAAAAGGGCATCCAAAATTGGGAAAAAAAGAAGTAAAAAGTAGTATAAAATGAAAAGAAGGGACAGGACATTACACCTGACATTGAAGCACAATGGGTGCATAAGAAATTGTTTGGACAAAAATGGACATGAAAATTACATGGAGGAAAAAAAAACTGTAAAAAGAAAACTTTGTTATATGCCCAGATTTTCATGATCCCCCAGAGACCCCACCAGGGGGGAGCAGCCGAGAGCCCAATGCAAAAAAAGCAAAAAAAAAGAACTTTTTTATTCGTGCTAGCATGAACTCCTCCCGTCTCCCCAACAGGTCACCCCCCACCGGCGCAAGCAGCGGCGGGAGAGAGAGAGAGAGAGAGGCTTGGGGAGAAAACAAAAGGGCTTTTTATAGGGGGGTCCAAAAAGCAGTGGGGGGCAGGGGGGGGGGACGTTTTCGTGGCCCCCCCATCCAATTGGTGGTCAGGGGGGGCAGGGATCAGGGGGTCTGCTTATGCAGGGGGTACTGTGAAGTTTTTTGCCCTAATTTGGGGGGACTTGAGTCCCACTTTCTCTGCTGCATTCCCTATTGGGGCAGGTTTTTTGTTTTGCAAAAAACTTGTTTACATTTCTCTCGGTTTTTTACAGGGAAAGGGCAGCAAGAAGAGTTTTGCAGGAAAACGGGGGGGGTACAGAAACACAAAAGAAGAAACATTATAAAAAGTAAAAACAAAAAGAAACTTCATGGGAGTCAAAACCCTAGTTTTAGCTCTCTATCATTTTTCCCCCCCTTGTCATGAGACTTTTACAGGCCCCAAATCATCATGGGTTCGGTTTGGTACTCCCATTTTTCTTCTTTCCGTTGGGTATAGATGCTTTATATACCGAGTGTGTGTGTAGCACCCCATCATCTGTACGACCCCCCTACTCATTTTGATTGATGAACCCAAAAAACTAATCTAATTGATTTGATGATGTAGGGGGCCCAAAGGTTCAGCAGCAGGAAGGAGTTAGGATTTTTATAAGGGGGCCCAAATAAGGGGCGGAGACGAGGGGTGTGGTTTAAACCAGGGGCAAAACATAGAAGTTAACAGGGTTCGGAGAGAGCCCTTTGGGATTCATTTATACCCCTCCCGAAGAAATGCGGGGGGGGGGGAGTTAGTACGGGATGTGTCAGGAAAAGAAAAGTCTGGGAGGTCTACCCTACCTGGAGAGTTCTGGAAAAAAAATCACGTGTCCCCCCCTCCTCTCTAGGGTGTAAACTGGGAAGGTCCCTGATTAAAAGTATAGTTCCTGAGCTCGTGTGGTCTATGATCTCTCGGCCCCAGGTGGATGATGTTGAAGCGGGGTGTGTGGGAGGGGACCTCCCGGTGGGGGGGGAGAGTGGCCCGCAAGCAGGGGTTTACCCAGCAGCATCAGGCAGGTTGAGAAAAACGTCCGCAGCTTGAGCGTGAGCGGGTTTTTGCATTGGTCTCCTCGTGACTAGTTGCTCCCACTGGGGGGCGATTGAAGTCTTTCCCGGGGATCGCTGAGGGGGGGTTCCCCTGGCCCCCTGGCCCGAACGTGGGTGTGGGGATGGGGACCCCAGGTCCCCCGCAACCCCACCGTTTCTACTTTTTGAGGAGCGGGGGGGGGGGGTCGTCAGCACCACGACATTACCATAGGGGGGTAGGGACCCTTCCCAACGTGGGCTTCAAGGGGGTCTCCCCGGTGGTGGGTCCTTCTTTTTTGGACATACAGGGGGACCCCCAGTCCCGGGATGGGGGGCTTATGCTAATGAGGAGTCGGGGGGCTGGGGCCCCAGTTCTCTTCATAGATCATAGCTAGCTCGGAGAGAGGTGCAGCACCCAAATGTCCCCCTAGTGTGTTGCCCTTCTCTGGAGCCCCTCTCTTCAAGGAAAAGAAAAAAAACAGTTTCTTTGACTTTTCAAATTTCTGCAAGAAAATTTTGGGCTTTTAAGGGGTTAGGGATAATAGGGGGGGGGTGGCCGGCCGAACATGAATAATCTCTTTCTCATAAGGAGTAAAAAAACCCCAGGGGTGTAGGGGGGGGTTTTTTCCTAAAACCCGGTAAAGGGGGGGCATATGGGGAGGGGAGGGAGCGCCACCCCCAGTCCCCGGCCCAGTCTCTCCATGGGTCCCAATTTGGTAAGGGGGTCTCTTTTTAGAGTTTCTATTTTATTTCTCTCTTACCTGCCCTGAGCTTTTGGGGCCTATAAGCACAATGTTTAATTTTCCCAAATTTTGCCCCCCAATGGGGCCTTGGGGCCACTGGCCTGCGTTACCTGAGAGAGACAAAAAGGCTGGGTCCATTTGTTCGGGGAAAAACCCTATCTTCAGCGGGGAAAAAAAAACACCGTACCTGGGCGCGAGAGATGTCCTTCCCAGCAGGCTTTTCTTTAGCTTACCGTCTGAGCTGCTGTTTCATGCTTAGTTTGGGGTATTTGCTTCTACCCGTCCAGGAGAAAGGTATCTCTACAAATACTAAAAAAAGATATTTTATAGCCATAAACTTTCCTGGTTTTAACCTCAGTGAAGGTCGGAACCCTCCCGTTTGTGCTCCAGGGGCCTTTGGTTTTCCTTTCTGAAAGCCTGGTTCCTTTTTTTCCACTCGGGGCCCGGTTTCTCGCATTTGTGAGTTGGGGAACAGGTTCTTGCAGGCCAGAGATTTACAAAACCTACTCTATTTTTAATGGTCCTGCTGCTGGTGGGATCTTAATTTTCTGGCGTGTTCGGGATTAAAGTCCTTTAATTTTCGTGCCCCCCCAGGTGAGTGGGGGGGGGACCGGTGTGGGCAATGTGATTTTTATCATGGGGGGACACTCCAAAGTTTGGTTTCCTGGCAGTATGATGCTTTTCCCCCCCTTGTGGTGTGTATACCACCCCACCCCTTTCTTCCTCCTGTTGCTTGGGGAAGCTTCCTAATGCCACTGTAACTCCTCCAGGGGGAATATCCCCTGGCTGAACTGGGGTGGCCCTCGGGCCCTGGGTCTGGGGGAGCTGTAGGGGCCATGGTGGGGAAATAGGGGAGAGAAAAAGGGGGCTACTGCCTTGGCCCCGCCTGGTCAGGCCCCTGTGGTTTTCCCCCTCTTGGCCACTGGGGGGGTCGTCAGCCTTTTCTGGTTTGCCCTTGGGCAGTGTATGATGAAATGGCCCAATTTGGCGGGGAGGCCATAAGGCCGAGAGAGAGCAAAGTCGAGAGTATCTCCTGTTTATTTATTCTTTTATAGTCTTTTCCCCCTCTGCTGTTAGTAAACCCTCTCTTTTTCATATGGTTTAGAACTAGGTGATCCACATGAAAACATGAGCGGTGGTGGAAACGCATAAACGGGCTGTCTTGTGTAGATGTTGAGCCGCCTTCCAACAACTCCCCAGTTGTCAGGGCCCTTGGTGAGGGCCACAAGCCTCTTGCTTCTGGGGGGGCTGATGTCCCGGAGAGGGCAGGGGCCCTCTGCCCATACAGTGTCCGTTTTTCAGTGTGATACTACAAAGCTGCCACCCGCATTTAACCTGCTTTCCCATTCCCCGTTTACGAAGCTGCCTTTTCCGTCCGTTGGTGAACCAAGGGTGACGATCGTCTTGCATCTGGGGGAAGGGGCTGGTCGGTTTCAAGGTTCCATTTCCGGGAGGCCCATTTTTGGCACTTGCAACATTGCTCTAGGGATTTTTTCCTTGCCCCCACAGTCATGTAGGGGGGCATCTAGGGGGGAGGGGGGGTCAGGCCAAGTAAGGGGTTGTAATTACAGGGATTGGGGGGCGGCCGCCACTGGGGTGGGAAAAATAACACGCCACTCTGGGAGGGTTTGAAAGCAGGAGGGCTCTGATAATGGGGTCAAATCTACGTGTGTTGGCTCATCCATCTATTTCAGGGAGGTGCTTGTTTCAGGGTGACTCCCTTCTATGGGCATGTTGGGGTTGTGGATTCCCAGAATTTTTCTGCCCCCAGGGGTCAGTTTTATCGGGCGTCCCCCTTGGGACTAAGGAGGCTGCGCTGTCGTCCGCCAAATAATTTTCTTAGGCCATGGGGGCCAAGGCCGGGCAGCTGTACAGGGGTCTCTAACTTCCTTGGGGAAATAAAAGCCCACTCCCTACCCGGGCGGCAAGCTCCAGGGGGCTAGGGTTTGGAGGTCAGGGGGGGGACCCCTTTCGCTTTTATTTCCTTTGTGTTCATTTCTACGAAGAGGAGGAGAGGAAAGGGGCTTCGATGTCTGGTAGGGCCCCAGGGCGGGCCGGGCAGGGGAGCATTTTTAGGGGAGGGGCTTTCTTTAAAACTGCTTATAATGGGCTGTTGGTTATGTCTCCTTTTCTTTCCTCCAGGGTCCATTCAAATGGCCTTTTCCTTCCTTGGTTGCCTCAGTATAGAGGGAGGCCTGGGGCAAATCTCTTCTCTGCGAAACCCGGTTATCCCAGAGGTGGTGGGCAGTAGCCCAGGCCGATCCTTAGGAAATTCCCTTTACTTCCCTTCAGGAAGGTGGGGGTTGGGGATTTTTCAAAAAACAACAGGTCTCTTTTTTTCTGGAGCATTTTTCTGACAAGATGCCGCATGCTGTCCCACCCTTCCAGGAATGTATCCCAGGTTAACAACTCACCCCTTTTCTCTGCATTTTAAATTATCATGGGCCTTCCTTCGCAGAAGCCCGGCCCCGGTTACCCAAGGGGCCCCCCCCAGGGGGGGAGGCCAGGCAGGTTCCCTTTTTCCCCCTGGCTTTGCCAGTTATCTTCCAAGGCCGGTGTCTGCTTGCAAAATCTGTGGGATTATCGTTCCCCACCAATACTGAAGAGGAGAGATGTGAGGTTTGGGGGGTGTGTTTTCTCCGGTACTCACAGGCCTCCCAGGCCTCCTCATTGCAGGGCCCTCGAATCACCTGGGGATGGGTGGGGGCGAGGTTCTTGAACCCCTGAGGCAGCAGCCCGGGTACCCCAGGTTTACAGTTGTGTTGTCTGCTGTCTTAGGGCTCCTCTTTCCTACTGTATTGCCATACCACTCGTAGTGCCGGAACAGGGGGGGGGACCTGCGGGGGTTCTAGCCAGTAGCGGGGCAAAACTGAATGGAAAAAAAGGCATCACTTCAAAATTTCTAACCACAGTATTACCCGGGGGGGGGGGTTGACACGGGGGGGAGGGGCGCCAGAGAGAGCTTAGGGGAAGTGTGTATGGGGTGGGGGGGACCTTTTGGGGATGGATTGTCCATTAAAAAACTCTTTTTTTTTTTATTTTCTTCCCGGGAGGTTAGTCCTGTTACGGCTCGGTGGTTAGGTTTCGTTTCGTGTGGGGCTTTTCTTTGGACTCGGGGCAGGAGGGGGGGGGGTGTTCCCAGGCAGGGGGGGACTGGGGCCAGGGGGGACCAGCAACCCCTTTTGGGCCCCTCAGGTCTCTCGAATGTTTTGGCTTGAAACTTTCCCTTTCCGGGCTTCCTTTTGGAGGGGCATGGAGTAACTATTTGTACCTATTCAAACGGGGCCTTCCCCTGGTTTTTTAAAACCCCTTCTCCAGTTTTTAACCTGGGGGGGGGACTGGGGGGCCCTGTGGGGTGGTGGCGTATAGCCCCCCCACTCACCCCCTGTTATCTCCGCCCCAAAGGGCCGTGGGGAACCTCCTTACCCCACCATTTTTCATCCATAGTTGCTTGTTGTCCTCTACAGAGGAGGCTTTTTTTGGTGTTGTTAGAAAGGGCTCGGGGTTACTTCATCCTCCAGGGCCTCATGGGGTCAGGGTGGAACTGGAAATTGGGGTTGGGGCCCTCGCCATCAGTAAAACCTGAGGGTCCCCCCCCTTTGTCTGGAAAAAGTTATTTTGACGCTCCGATCTTAGTGGAGCCAAGTCTACGTCCTAAACAGTGGGTAGGGGGGGCATTCCGGGAAAATTACCCCATAAAAAGAGTTGGGGGATATTGGGGGGGCCTGTCCCTAAATCCCAACCGTTTTCGGGGTAGGTTCCATGGAATTTACTGGTTTTCTTAAAGGGGTTGCCCAGTTGCCCCCTTTGAAACTTTCTTATTTTGCAACCTTAGGGGGGGGACCCTTCTTATTTTGCTGATCTATTTCCTTGAGGCGTCTATGAGGGGGGACCGGGAGTTTTGTTGCGCTTCCAGTGTGTCGGACACAAGGGGAAAGGTCAACATAGGGGTCCCTCGCATTGGCTACTAAGGAGTTACCCTGGGCTCGGGAGGGGTTCGGGGGTCGAACCGAAAAAACCCTGTGACCCCCTAATTCACTCAGTTTCATCTAGCTCTAGGGTACCCTTCACTGATTTGCTTCGCCTCCCCTTTTTTTGCTGGGCTGGGCCTTTTCGGGACACTCTTGTTTTTTCCAGTGCCCAATTTTTCCCTACAGTAAGCATAGCACACATTGAATCTTTTTCTGCAGCTTCGGCCCTCCCGCCCCCCGGGGCTGGGGTCCCCCTTACCGTTTCCTCCTCCTGGTTGCCGGTTTTAGGTCGGGGTCGGCGACATGACGAGCATGGTTATGCCGTATATCCTCAGGAAGAGGTCGTATTGGGTTGGTGCGGATAGGGTGAGGGCCAGGGATTTTAAGTACTAGGTCTCGGGGTTGTTTTATTGCTTTACTTTTTTTGGCTGGGCATGTGGGCCGCCACACCAGCGCGTCAGCCTGTATTATCTTGCCATGGGCGCAGGACTCTAGCGCTGTATTGTTTTCTGTAACACCCTTCTCGAGTCTACTTTAACAAGCAAGTCTTCGAGGGGGGGGAATTTTCGTTCTGCCTTACTAGATCTAAATTCTTAACCCCGTTTGCAATTTTTACTGCCGTAGATGACGTGCTAGGCAGTAATTCCGATTGGTTGTTTACCGGAAGAAGTCCATGGACATTACAAGCCGCCTTGCTTTCGGTAGAGCCTTCCTGGGTCCATGGGGGGTATTAGGTATATGGAATGTCCTTACCATGGATCCGTCCTGTGCTAGGGGAAGGATGCTGGAGACTCATCTCTTTCCAGGTTGAAAAAACAGTTTCCCTACCTTGGGGGGGTCCAGATTAGTCGGCTTTACCTTAGCCAGGCGTCATGCGCGTGAGACCCTCCCATTTAGAGTACTGTCCGGTACGGGACCCGGGAGGTCGTCTCCTTACCCATTTCTGCCAAACGGTTTTAAAAACCCATTTTAGGGGCCCCGTTTTGAGGGGAAAGGGGGGGTATCTATCTGAGCCTGGTTGGTGGTTTTTGAATTCCCGTCTGCACCCGGGAAACCAAAACCCTTTTGGGGGCCCCTTTAGTATTTCCCCTTTCCTTTTCCTCGGTGGGTTGGGTTTGGGGGCCTGCCCCAAAAAACTGTGGGCCCGTATCCCGGTCGGGTGGGGGGGGTGAAAAAAAAAGACAGGTCTAAGGGAAATCAATAAGCCCTGCCGGGTTCTCAGAAAACCCTTTGGATTTTTTTGAAACCCTTTCCCAAATTTTAAAGGTCACTAGTTTGGGAAAAGGCCCAGTTTTTGTGGGTAGGGCTTTATTTCCCCCCCCGGGGTTGGGAAAAACCGGTTTTGGGTTTTCAGGGGGGGAAATTTTTTAATTTTGGAGTCCCGGGTCAAAATAGGGAAAAAGGCAGTGGCGGAGGCAGGCTGCTCCCCTTTTAGCCCTTTGTCTGGTTAAAAGGGGGGGGGGGGCTTTTCCCCTGGAGCGCCCCCCGCCCCCCGCTCTCAAAAAAAGGGGTTTTTTTGCTTCCCCCAAAAGGGGGGGGGGATTGCGGTTTTTCTCCGGCATTTCCCAGGGGGCTGAAATTTTCAGGGGGGGGGGAAAAATTAAATTTTTTTCTTCCTCGGGGGCCCCCCTGTTTAAAAACAAAAAGGGTTTGAGTGGTGCTGAAGGGGGTGGGTGGGGCTTTTTTTTTTTTTTTCCCCTTCCTTCTTAAGGGCTTCTACATATGAACAAAATAATTTCAAAACCCGGAGAAAAAACAAAAAAAATTAAATTTTAAAAAAACGGGGACCTTTTTTCCCCCTTTTAGT
>JAJQQW010000442.1:0-11866 GCA_025583905.1 Ia io
CCTTTGAAGACCACCCTTGCAAGAATCCTAACTGACCCCCTGAGCTCGATACACACCACACCACACACCAAACCCCTCTACACTTCCTCCCTCTATTTAGGTTTTTTTCCTCACCGTCCTCACAACATCTCTCACCCCTAACCCTTCCTGCCCGGGACTATCTTCCGCCATCTTTTTTCCTCCTCCTGGAGGTGGAGCTTTTTGACACTTGACATGGCTAGAAAACCAACCCCAATGTCCGAAAACCAAAATTGGCAGGCAGTTTAGAGAAAAGTGGATTTCCAAGGCAACCTGGGTAAGGAAAAAAGAGGCCAGTTTATTTTTTTTCGGGGGTTGAAATCCCAGGCCCAGGCCAGATGAGGTTAGGGGCAATCCAGCAGGTCAGGCAAGGCAGAAACAGAGGGGGTAAGGGGGGCAATTCAGGCAGGCCCAGTCAGAGCCCCCCAAGTTTTTAAGGGGCAATCAGCCCAGGCCCAAAGGCCAATGTGAGTGGAGGTTAGGAGCCAGCAGTTTCCCCCCCCCAGAAAAATGCGAAGACCGGATTTGTGTCACATGACCTGACCAGCAGTCCCAAGACATCCCCTTAAGGGGTCCCCCCGAATTAGAGGAGGGGTGCGAGGCCCCTGGGGCTGAGGGAAACCCTTCCCCTGGTGCACAAATTTTGTGCACTTGGGCGGCTAGTCTTAAAAAAAAAAATAATAAATATGGGGCTGTTGGAAATATTAATCCCAGTGGGCCCCAATTGTAAAACCACATATGGTCCCCTCTGATAAAAGAGGAAAGAAGAAGAGTCAGAAAATTAAATGTTTTGGAAGGAAAGAGGGGGGGGCAAGGGAAGGTGGGAGAAAAGGGAACATCCAGTAAAGAAATTTTGAAATTTCATGGGAAGAATTTTTTTTTCAATCCAGAGCATTGGTGAGAATTTTTCAAGGATGGGGAGTAGTTTGCGTTCATTGAACCAGGGATATGTGGGTTGGGACTCCTAGGCTTCCTTAGGAAAAATATCCCACACTTTTTATTATAGTCCCCCCCCCAACCACATACAAGACCTCAGTCCTACCTCTGGCAAGGAAAACCAACAACCCTGGAAAAGAACCCAAGATTTTTGATTTTCTCCAAATCTTTTCCCCAAGATAATTAAATGCATACCTGGTGACACCCTTTTGCTTATTTGGCCTTTTTTAAAAAAAACAATTTTAATTTTCAAAGGAAAATACCAGCCCCAACGCTACCATCAAGCCCCTGGTAACCTGTCAAAAAACCTGCATTTTTCTGAGCCTACGAGACAGTTGGAGGGTTTTAACTGATTGTGGCCAAAGGGTTTTTTTTTAAACCACTAACAACTTATGGGTTTAATCCATCTGTTTTATTAACAACATTACAATAAAAAAGGTATAAGTGTACACAACGAAACAAAATAATTCCCCCTGGAGTCCCCCCATTCCGTTGAATCAAAATTCAAATATAGTCTGGTTTTGGGGTTTTGTGTAGGAGCCTTTCAGCCATGGTATTTTTTTTCTTTTGCAAAAATCCCCTCAAATAATTTTTTGTATGTAAAAGTGGGTTGAATAACCAAGGGGGTAGGGTAACCAACCTATCCTGTCCACCCCTTTTTGGCTAGAGATTTTTTTTCCGCTTTTTGAGGCACGTCCCCAAGGTTCCCCCCCCATTTCCCCCCCCCCCCCTGGGGAGAGCCCCATTTTTAGTTGACAGAACAACTAGAGAAAACATTTAGTCATCCCAAAACATCTTTCCTACATGAAACAACCATGAAAAAGCCATTGGTAAGGATTATACAATAGGGAGGCTGTTAGAAAAATTGTTAAACCTTTTTTAAGTTTCCCCCTGCCAAATTCCCTGTGGGCAAAAATAGCTTTTCATTTCTTCAGAAATCATCCCCATACACATTTTTCCCATGGGGAGTGCCCATCCTCCATGGACCACGCAAGATGGATCATTTTGCATGTTAAACATTTCCCAATTTTTTCTTCCTCCCCCACTACTAATCAAGGTAACCTTTATTCCCTCCCTATTTTTTCTTCTTCCCCCCTTTTCCTTCTTTCCCTCCATTTCTTCCCTTTGATACATCTTTGTTTCCAATCCATTTTTCCTCTTTTCTTCTTTTTTTCACTTCTTTCCTTCCCCCTCCCCACCCCTTCGACTTTCTCCTTATAACCTCTATTCAAAAAACCACCCTCTTATCTCCTACTCTCCCTCACATAAACACCCATTGTCCTTTATTTTTTCCTTTTTTTTATGATCCCCCCCCCCCCCCTCCCCCTCTCCCTCCGTTCCCCCATCAACTCCTCTCACCTCCACGACGTCTTACCAACCCCCTTATTTTCGTTTTTTACGATTATTCTCTTCCTCTTTTTTTTCCTTCTTCTCTTCGCCCTTCCATCCTTCACCTTTTTTCAATTTCCGTTTTTCTCTCTCTTCTTTTTGTCGTTTTCTTCTCCCTCCCTGTTCTTCTCTCTTCAGCTAAAAGATCGAGCGCGAGTTCTTCGTCACTATCTTTCTTTTTCTTTCCTCCTCCTCGTATTCACCCTCCACATCACAACGCTAACATCACAACTTCTCCTAATCTAACCCTCTTTACACCTCTCTCATAACCATCCATCTCAACTTTCCCACCCATTTTATACTATTTTGTTTTTTCATTTTTTCTTTTTCCCCTCAAATATTATTCGATGGGTTTTTATTTCTCCCTTTTTCGCTCCCGGTCAAATCGATTGTTTTCTCATCTCACTACCCTGGGGCCTGGGTGAAGGGGCTCCCCTAGCTTTTCTCCTCTTGGTGTTTTTCTTCACTCTTCTCTCTATCCATAACGGGTAAAAAATTTTTTTTCCCCCTCTCCCTATAATCATAAAAAGCCATTTACTCCTCTTTTCCTTCCCTTCTCCTTCTTTATAATCCTAATTCCAATCCAATCCCCCTCCTCCCCTTGTGCCCTCTTATTGGGCAATTCAAAAAAGGTATAATGCTTTACCTGTAAAAAAAAAAGAAAGGCAAAATAGTACTCAATACTACTCCTGTAACATTTTGCCCAGGCATTAGTGGGGCAATACATCACTTTTTAGAGCACACAACCCCACATTTTAAATTTATAAGGCCAAAAAAAAAATTTATTTGACCAATTGTAAAACCCCCCCCTTTTAAAAAAAAAAAAAAAAAAAAAAAAAAAAAAAAAAAAATTTAAAAAAAAAGAAAAAAAAAAAAAATTTCCCTTTTACAACTTGCAGCTAATCCAAGAGAGAACAAGCATTACTAATTCAACACAGCCAAAAGGTGGAAACCCCCCAATCCCTAATTACCAATGGTAATGAAATGGGTAATCCTAACAAAAATGTGAATGTAATTATTTAATTTTTTTCCAGACCATTAAAAAAAGAAATGAGATTTGCCTGAATTAACATACTAACGAACCCAAGATAAAAACCACTGAAAACTTTTTTAACAAGTGAAATAAGCTGGAACAACCAATTTACAAACTTATATGAAGGTTTTTTATCCAGACCTAGGTAAAAATACAAAAATACAGAAAAATTGAAATTTGATTGTTTAAGCCAAGGGGAGGGGGAAAAAAATTGAGAAGTTTAATCAATTTTATCACAGATTTTCAGCTTCCGGGAATAATGGAAACCTTCCCGTTATTTAAGAACGATAAAACAGTGGTTATGGGTTATTACAATAGCATTAGGTAAAATATTACATTAATGTCACTGAATTGGTTGCAACTGAAAAATGGGTGTAAGTGAAAACAAATGTTTTTATGTGTAATACTAAAATTAAAAACAAAAAAAACCTATATGTCCAATCAAAAATATTTTTGAAAAATGATCCATATAATTAAATAGTTTTTTAACTACTCTCAAGTCCCACCTCATAATCTGCTAAATTAAATTAAACATTTTTAATGTAAGGAACTGTTTTATTTTGACTCTTGTATTTAGAAAATGCCCCCACAAATTTCAAATAAAATAAATTTCAAAAGTAATGATCCATTTTGCAGCTAATTGAACTAACAGCTCACAAACTAGATTTTATAAACACTTTTCAGATAATCTTTTATAAGCCCATTTTCTACAATTTCCTTTTGGTAGTAAAGAAATATCATATTGGTTCCTCACGTGTAATTTGTTAATAAAACCTGGATTGAAAACTGGCTGTTTATATTTTAATTGTTTTTATCCCAATTGCAAAAATCCTTCCAAAAAAAATCTGAATAAGAAATGACGATTAAATTTATCAAAAATTCTAATCTGTAGCACCACGTCAAAATTAATTTAAAACATGCCGATATATGAATAATTTCCAGTAATTTTGTTTTTTTTGTATTTGTTTTGTTCCTATTTTAAAAGTTGTCAACCCAAAAGTATAATATTTAAGTTTTGGAATTGATTGGGTTTTATACAACTGATTTTAACCCAAAATTTTTATTTATTTTAGAAGTCTTTAATTTTAAGTTTTTGGATTTAAATGTGCAACATTTTTTTTCCCCTTTAGACGATTATTATAGTGTTTTTTTCCTCAAAATGGAACCCTTCAAGCATTCCCTGGTTTGTCCTGCCCCTATAGTGTAGCAGCAGGATCAAAAAATGCACACCATGAATCAGGTGGGGTGAAAAAAAAATTGGACCCATACGTTTCTACCCTGCGTCCCTGGTCTTTTGTGTGTATTCTTAAAAAGCCCAAATCTCCCTTATTGGTTTGAAATGGTTTCTTTCCTTGTCCTGGAAATTTAATGTCCCTTTTATTTTGAAAATATTAACCCATGATCAACATGTTCCTCCCCCAATAAAGCTAAAAACTAACCCCATGTACCCCTCGATACGCCAGTTTTGGTGTGCCAAAGCCTATTGGCCATGAAAATAAAACCAATCAGGAAAACCTCAGAAAACCACAAAGTCCACACTCCACCTGTCCCCTTTGTTGTATGTCTTTTCTAAATTATCATAAACCAACGGGATTATTAAAGAGTAAAGAAGCGAGAGAAACCTTTTCTTTTTTTTTTTTCTCCTTTTAAACGTGACACACCAAGGAAAAAAGAAAATTTTCATCTTTGTCATGAGAAAAAAACATCGGGTAGAATGATCCTCTCAGAAGCCTTTATAGAATAAAAATACCCCCCCCCCAGGGGAAAAACGGTATTTTTGAGGGAAATAGAAAACCTATGGTGAATATATTTTTCAAAGTTTTAATAAGTACAATAGTAAAGAGGTTTATTTCTTCCTGGTCTTTGGAATATTTTCAAAAAAATACCCCCCCCAAAAAAAACCAAACCAAATCCAGGCAAAGCCCCTTACTGGCACATTCGACAATTGGAATAAAAGTTTCATGAAAGATTATTTTTGAAAGGAAATCGAGCTAAAACCAAGTGTAGGTGGTATTGCCCAACGATTTAAAAATTATACACATTATTTTTTTATAGACAAAGAAATACCAAAACCCTCAATAAATTATTTAATTCCATGCTGGAAAAAAAGATTATTATACCCCAGAATCTACCCTAATGGTAAATTCAGCTTACGGTATGGTACTCCCCACCCTTCGCTAAAACTTTATGGGACTTTCTGTTTATATTCTTTAAATAAAGAGTTGGTGTAAATCCGCGGGCCGACCCCCCATAACAAGGGGAGTAGCCCCTATTAAGTAACCTTCCTTTGGGAAATAATTTCCTTTCCACCTTCAGGTATTAAATTATTTGGACCCTTTCCCCCCTCAATGATTTCCCCTAGAAGATTGAAGTAATTATTTCGAGCCCCCTTCCCCCATTGCTTTGCCCCCATAAAACAATAACCTATCTTCTACAACCAAAAATTTTCAAGGCACTAGGAGTTACCATTTTAATATTAATGTTACCCCTTCCTATTCAAAGCTGCCTAATCAGTCCCTTTCCCCCAAGAAATCCCATTTTTCCCCTACTAGCTTCGTCCCAAAAAAATTAATCCCCCTCCTCTTAATTTTATTTACCAAAAGAGGCCAGATTTCCTCCCTGCCCCCCCCCCCCCTGGCCCAATCAAGTGGTTGCTCCCATTCTTCCCCCCCCCATACTTTGAGTCCCCCCATCAATCTTTAGCCCCCAGTAAGTTTTACTTCCTAATGATTATTATCGCCAGATTCTCCCATATAAAAAAAAACAAAAAAATGGAGTTCCCAGTGTTAAATCCCACCCTTCTCCTAAAGTGCAAGCAAAGTTGCCTTCCATGGCCCCTTAAGCATAGTGACCTAGTTGGCCACATTTTGGGATGTAAAAACTCCAAAACAGGCGGTCGACCAACGAAATCCATGTAATGATTTCGTTACTTCTAGGTGAAATATTCCTCTGGTAGAGGTGCACCCCAAAATCAACACGTAAAACTCCTTGAAATTGAGGAACAAAGGTACCGAGGCCCCAATTTCAACAATTAAGGGTCATCCCCCTTTTTGAGGGTAAACCCCTTTTTTCTCAACCACCACTTTAGATCCTTCCCCCCTGAGCCAAACCAAATAGGACATGTTCCGTCCAGGACCAGATTGGCCTGCCTAATCTGCTTAATTAAATTCCAATGATGGGCAAAACCTCTAATCCCAACCTTTAAAATTCTCCCCACTTCCCCCCCCTCCGCTTAAGAGGGGTCCTGTACCATGAATGCCCCCCCAGTCCCCCATTATAAAATAAATGGGGGTAAAAAAAGCCCCCCCCCTCCAGCATTACAAATCTACAAGAAAAATAAAAAAATCCAAATGCCAAAGAGAAGTAAGACCCTCCCCCTCCCAAAAATGGAAAATAAACAACCAATAAAATTAACTATTTCCCCAGTTTTTTCCATTTTTTTTAAAAACAATTTTTTTAAATTTGGGCAGAAACTTTTTAAATTGCAAAAAGATGCCTTTTAACAAATTTTTTACCTTTGCCCCTTTGTTTTTCCCAAAGGTCTATTTTTGAAAAAAACCCCTCATGTGGGCCCCAGATTATTGTACCAACACAGAAAGTACCTGTTTACCCTTTTATAACCAAATTTATTGATGGGTATGACCCAATTACCATTTTTGTTTAAAGATAACCAAATTTTGTTTTCTTGTGCCCAACACAGTGGCCCAGGGGACTTTTTTTCAAAAAAAAATCCTTTAAAGATGCAAACTGTTTTTTTTTCTTTTCATTTTTTATATTTTTAAATTTGCTAAGAAGTTTTTTATTTGCCCCAAGAACTGGCCTTGGTTGTTAGAAGATTTGAAGACAATTTCAATAACCTGGGGGGAAACTAACCTCAGTTTTTTTTTCTAAAATTTTTATTTAATGTTCCCCCCTTGGGACCCGAATTCAAAGAAACAACAACCCCTTCCAAAATGGGATCTACAAAAAAGAACAAAATCCCGGGAAAGACCTTTAGGGCCTAATTTCATTTAAAAAAAAAAGGCATAAAAAGTCCACCAAAAAACACACAAATATTAAAAGTCACCCCCTAAATTTCTCATCGAAATACAATAAATCCACTAACCCGGATTAACCCCGGAAAAAAATTGTTCTTTGTTTCAAAAAAAAAAACTGAATAACACCCCATAAAAATAACGGTATAAATTAGCCACAAAAACAATTTATAAAACCCCCCATGGTAGACTGGAAACAGTTCCCAACCTAGAACCAAAAGCTTCCTGTAATTTTTAGGCACTTATATTGAACAACCAATTTATAACACCTTTGTCAAGCAACAACAATCAACCCGTACCCCCCTTCGTTATGGAGTCCCAAATAGTCCTTCTGTAATGTTTTAACCCTTTTAAACCGGAATAAATCAATTCCCTACACAAACTCTGAAAGCTTGGATTTTAGCACTCCCTGGTTTACATACCCCCCCCCATCCAAAAAATAAAAATCCAGCCTCTCCCCCCATATAATTTTATCACCCATCCACATGAACCCCCTACCTTACAAACTTTCCCTTTCCCACTTTTTGGGGTAATTTTTTTGTTTTGTTTTTTTTTTTTTTTTTTTTTTTTTTTTTTTTTCTTATAATTTTGTTTTGTTTTTGTCCACTAAAATTTTTTTTTTTATATTAATTTTTTGTTTTTTTTTTATTTTTCCGTCTTTAATTTGAACATTTTTTTGAATAATAAAAAGCTTTTTCCAGGTTTGTTGAAAAAATTTTCTTTTTCCCCTTTACTCCTTTAATGGAAATTGGTTTTTCTGTTTAAGAAAAAATGCACAGCGATTTCCTTCCAAGCGGCCACAATTTTTCTTCCCCATGCTAATAACTTGGAAAAATTATAAAATTTTCTTAGCATAGAAAATTTTTTTAATACCCAGTTTTATTATATTATTTTGTCTCTCCCTTTTTACCCTAAAGTTGGGGTTTGGGTTTGTTTTCCAAAATTCAGTTCCCCCACAATTAAATCACTTGGACCTTGAAAGGAAGAGAGAGGAAATTTTTAATGAGAAAGAGTTTTTTTTTGAATTTTAACCATCGAAAAAGAAACAATTCAATTAATTTTTTTTTTTTTAATAACCCAAAAAATAAGAATATGAATTTAGGTTAATTTAATTTTTTGGATTTAAAAATTGAAACAAATAAACTCCCCCTTCCGCCTGGGTTTACGGCTCCCTGATAGTTTATACGCCATCTCTCCTGCTCCCCCAATATGATACCTAAACATTTTGCTCCTTTAACAATCCACCCAATATCAGAATTTTTATGAAAAAATCCAACAAACATCAACCAAAATAGCCCAAAGTTTGAATGAAAAAATTCCACTACCAAATGTATTTGGCCCCTTTAATTCCCCCCCCATCATAAACTCCCCAATCCCACTGATAATATAGAGCCCCCACCAAAATTCGGGGGAATTGTTTAACCACCCCCCAAATGCCCCCCCCCCCCCCCCCCCTACCTCCCAGGTAATAAAAATATTAACCACCCTAGAGCCCCCCCACAGCCCAAAAACTGAGAATTCCTGGAAAACTTTTTTTTTTTATTCCCACAACAGTATTTTCACAATCTACATCCCCACTGTTAGCCCACTTTGCCAATAAGATAAAACCATAACCAAATCCCCCCCCGAATATTGGTTAACCCTTTGTAAAGCCCCCAAAAATACTTTCAAATAGGCTCCCCCCAAAACTTTTTTGAAAGCCCAAGACCCCCCCTAACATTTAGTCCTACTATGATTCCCCCCCCTTTCCCCCAGAACACCAATGATACCAGAAAGACAGGCTGGATAAAGGAATAAATTAATAACAAGTTTTAAAGTAAATATTAGAGAGTATCCAACAGAATGAATATGCTTAATTTATTTTATGTATATTTTTCGAAATGGTATAAAAATGTAAAAAGGGAAAAAATAAAGGGAAAATCAAGTAAAAATAAATTGTTTGGGTTATATTGTGGGCTACAATCCGGTAAATGGTATAGACAGTACAAGAATCCCGAGGAAGAAATAAAAGTATTCTAAAGGGAAAAAAAAAATAAAATACATCCACTGATTTTCCCCAATAAAATGGAAAGCACCCCTTATAATTCCCTAGGATTGCACGCTATTGTTTACATAATGTGTTAACCAGTAATTTGATCCTTTTTCATGAATTTTATTTTTTCCGTGGTGGAGGCGGAAGGATGTTAAAAAATTTGTAGCCTCTACATAAGTCTTGCTATTATTGTTGCAAAACATATATTAAAACCTAAATGGCAAAATTGGGGAAAAAATTATTCCTAAGTATAAAACTTTTCCCGAACAAAACCTAACATAATGGAGTTCATCATAAATTTCCATGGTTTTATTGTAAACCTACATCACCTAACCCCATATCGTTTTTCCCCCAAATTTCCCCAGAAGCCCTGTTAACAATCGAGCAGTCCCAAAGAAAGTGGTTTTTTTGATTCTAATCGTCAGAGCCCCTCCTAATCCAGGAAGAAATTTTTATTAAAAAAGCCTTGGTCCAATCTTTATTTTTGAGGTCCTATCTTTTTACTCACACCGTACATAAACATAAAAACTAGCTCCAAAGTTGGTAGAAGAAACCAAACGGTGAAGCGGCCAAAAGTAAACCGTTTTAGACAGAAACAAGAAACATCTAGAACAAGCCCCCCTCCCCAGCAGTTTTAAAGAAGGGTTTTAACGAAAAAAATAAGGGTACACTGATAAACAGCCAAAAGGACCAACATTTCAAACAACACTTGCTGCACCTTTTTTTATGGTGTTTATTTTTTTAACCCAAGTGTGCCTTTTTTATTTTTTTTTATTCCCATATCAATTATTTTTAAAGCCCCAGCCAAACAAACCTATGTCCCTGGTTACTTTCCCCTCCCCCTACCACAAATGGCAAACCCCACCTATATCCCACAATTTTTTCCTAAAAAAGGAGTGGGCCCCCCCAAGTTTTTTCACCCCATGGGCCTCCACCTATGTCATCCTATACCCCTAATTTTGTTAAAAGAACAAAACCCACCCCAACCCCCCAAGTTCCCCCCCCCTTTGTGTTTAGGGGATGTTATTTTTTGGTAAACATCGCACTGACAGCGACTCCCTGGAAAAATCCCAATTCGACTTGACTATATATGTTTTTTTATACCCCACGTAACCCCCCAATAAGCCCCATCCTGTGAATCTTACCCCCAAGATTCCCTTGAACCATAATCCTCCATACCCTGGCCCAAGGCAAAAATATTAGGTAAATACCTGTTCCCCCCTCTTATTTATCCTCGCTTAAAAAGTGAGACCCCGCCATTTGTGGAACCCCCTTCCACACAAAAACATTTTTTTTTTCCCCCCCCGCCTACAATTGGTACCACCATTAAAAACAGCTCACCTTACTCCAGCTGGCCTGGTTCCTCCCCATTCCTAATTCTATCACCAAATTCAAATTTTGGGGGTAAGGGTTTTATAATTCTGGTACTAAAACCATCAATTATGTTCACTAGAAATACTGGGTGTCCCCCCCGCCAATGAAGTGATTTTTATAAAATGCAATACCAACAGAAAGGCAACTTCACTTTTTTTTCTTGTATATGGAAATATTCTTTTATTTTTAGCATTAAAGCAAGAGGGTGAGCAAGGGAATTTATCAACTTGTTTAACATTATTTTTTTGGTCCCCCCAAATTGTCCCCCCCCCCCCCCCACTGCTCCAGTGTTACCACCACATTGGAGAATGTTAAATGACTCCAGTTTTAAAGTTTATAATCCCTGCTATTTACATACCTAACGCTAGGCCATGCCCCTTTTGCACCTATGCTTTTCCCTTTTTTTCCCTCGAATCCTTAATTCTAAATGCTAAACCCCTGTCACCCCCGAGAAACACAACTCGACATTCCGAGGGTGTCCAAAAAGGTTTTTTGATCTCCTTCAAGAAAATTTTTTTTCCCCAGAGTTTACCTCTGTCCTTATAATATATATCCCATCAATGGTGCCTTCATTATTTTCACCCCAAGAAGCACGCCCCTCGTGTTGAACTTTAGTTTTTGGAAAAGAAAAACAACCAAAAAAGACTTCTTCTGGCCACTACTTTTTCTTCTGGTTTACCCCCCCCTCTTTTCCCTGGTCCCCCCCCTTTTGTCTAATTTCTAATTTTTGCTTTAATTAAAATGTTCCAGAAACATCACCCGTTATTAATTTTTTACTATCTTCAAACTGGAAATTTGATTTGATTTATTTTGGGAGGAATAAGGAAGTGTAAGATAGGTTTTTTAATTTTTTTTTCAGAGAAACTTGAAAGGCTCTGCTTCAACTTTTCCTCTACCGATCCTGGTTTTTTTTACTGAATAATAATTACCCTGCAATTTTGAAACTGTTTTTAAACCGACTATTTTTAAAAGTCACCCCCCTTTGTTTACTCCTATGGGTAATTGTCCTTCTTTTTTTGGTCATAAAGTAGCCTGGAAAGTGGCAATATA
>JAJQQW010001872.1:0-13938 GCA_025583905.1 Ia io
ACTCATTGTACCTGAAGTATGAATGTAACCAGTAGCAAACTCGGTTCTATCTCATTTGAACACGATTTCCACGTCATGAAACAATGCCTTACAGATATTAAGGGCCTTTTTTGATGTATCCCTAGTGTTTGAGGCACTTTTTAGATATTAACCTAGGTTATCATTGTGAATTTCCCGAGTTGGAGTCTCCTTCTTCCAGAGCCTCAAGCTCATACATTGTGAATTCCAATTTGGTTAAACAGCGTTTTTTTACAAATATACCACCTCTTTAAACGTTATTACCACTTGAAAGTCTATCCTACCTTTCACAGCGCTTTGGATACAAATTCTCAGTATTTCAAAATTCAGTAGAGATGTTCCGGTGGTAAAACGTATTCCAAGAGTTCAAGAGCCACTCTGACACACCCTGCTGGTCTGTTGTTTTGAGCTCTGAGAGTTTTTATTTTAACACGGGTGTCATACCGGCTTTGTAAATGCACATTAAAACACTACTTGGAACACTAGCCTAACTGACATTTTGATTTCATATTGTTCTCAATACTTTCATACTGTTCTACAGCTCTGGGAAAATGAATTTTTCAGTGTTTCACCAACTCATTTTCCCGAAAACGCCAACTCCTTTTGACGGGAAAAATAAATGTTAACAGTGTCACACTCGGTTCTCAGCTCTTTGAACAAGATTTCGCAGTGACAAAATTGTGACGTTCAGATATTCAGTCTATTGGAATATGTATTCCTAGTGTGTGAAGCACATTACTAAATATTTCCCTAGTCTGGAGATGTAAATTCTCAGTGCTACACTCTAATTTGTCCAGTGATTGAAGCTCATTCATTTTGAATTCCCAATATTACTACACCCTGACCCTAACCCTGTCCCTAATCCTCTAATCCTAACCCTAAACCTAGCCCTAACCTGAGCCTGAACCCTACCTAGTCCGAACTCTTATACTAACCCTAACACTAGCCCCAAGCCCAATTCTCTAACCCTGACACCAAAACAAACCTCGATGACGTCATCACTCCTAGCAACTCCCTGGGCCCAATCATTATCACCTGGGATCACTAGGGCCTCCCTACGTGGCCCCTCTCCCTTAGTGACGTCATCACTTCCGGTTTAATGGCCTAACCAGCCTTCTATCAAAAACGACAACTCATTGTCCCTGAGTTATAAATGTAACCAGTAGCAAACTCGCGTCTATCTTCTTTGAACACAATTTCCATGTCATGAAACAATGCGCTACAGATATTAAGGGCCTTTTTTGATGTATCCCTAGTGTTTGAGGCACTTTTTAGATATTAACCTACGTTATCATTGTGAATTTCCCGAGTTGGAGTCTCGTTCTTCCAGAGCCTCAAGCTCATTCATTGTGAATTCCAATTTGGTTAAACAGCGTTTTTTACAAATATACCAGCTCTTTAAACGTTATTACCACTTGAAAGTCTATCCTACCTTTCACAGCGCTTTGGATACAAATTCTCAGTATTTCAAAATTCAGTAGAGATGTTCCGGTGGTAAAACGTATTCCAAGAGTTCAAGAGCCACTCTGACACATCCCGCTGGTCTGTTGTTTTGAGCTCTGAGAGTTTTTATTTTAACACGGGGTGTCATACCGGCTTTGTAAATGCACATTAAAACACTACTTGGAACACTAGCCTAACTGACATTTTGATTTCATATTGTCCTCAATACTTTCATACTGTTCTACAGCTCTAGGAAAATGAATTTTTCGGTGTTTCACCAACTCATTTTCCCGAAAACGCCAACTCCTTTTGACGGGAAAAAAATAAATGTTAACAGTGTCACACTTGGTTCTCAGCTGTTTGAACAAGTTTTCTCAATGACAAAATTGTGCTGTTCAGATATTCAGTCTATTAGATTATGTATTCCTAGTGTGTGAAGCACATTTCTAAATATTTCCCAAGTCTGGAGATGTAAATTCTCAGTGCTACACTCCAATTTTGTCCAGTGATTGAAGCTCATTCATTGTGAATACCCAATATTACTACACCCTGACCCTAACCCTGTCCCTAACCCTCTAATCCTAACCCTAACCTAGCCCTAACCTGTGCCTGAACCCTACCTAGCCTGAACCCTTATCCTAACCCTAACCCTAGCCCCAACCAAATTCTCTAACCCTAACACCACAACTAACCTCGATGACGTTTTCATTTCCAGCAGGTCCCTGGGCCAAATCATTATCACCTGGGGTCACTTGGGCCTGCCCACGTGGCCCCTCCCCCTTGGTGACATCATCACTTCCGGATTAATGGCATAACCTACTATCTATCAAAAACGCCAACTCATTGTACCTGAAGTATGAATGTAACCAGTAGCAAACTCGGTTCTATCTCATTTGAACACGATTTCCACGTCATGAAACAATGCCTTACAGATATTAAGGGCCTTTTTTGATGTATCCCTAGTGTTTGAGGCACTTTTTAGATATTAACCTAGGTTATCATTGTGAATTTCCCGAGTTGGAGTCTCCTTCTTCCAGAGCCTCAAGCTCATACATTGTGAATTCCAATTTGGTTAAACAGCGTTTTTTTTACAAATATACCACCTCTTTAAACGTTATTACCACTTGAAAGTCTATCCTACCTTTCACAGCGCTTTGGATACAAATTCTCAGTATTTCAAAATTCAGTAGAGATGTTCCGGTGGTAAAACGTATTCCAAGAGTTCAAGAGCCACTCTGACACACCCTGCTGGTCTGTTGTTTTGAGCTCTGAGAGTTTTTATTTTAACACGGGTGTCATACCGGCTTTGTAAATGCACATTAAAACACTACTTGGAACACTAGCCTAACTGACATTTTGATTTCATATTGTTCTCAATACTTTCATACTGTTCTACAGCTCTGGGAAAATGAATTTTTCAGTTTTTCACCAACTCATTTTCCCGAAAACGCCAACTCCTTTTGGGGGGAAAAATAAATGTTAACAGTGTCACAACTCTCGGTTCTCAGCTCTTTGAACAAGATTTCGCAGTGACAAAATTGTGACGTTCAGATATTCAGTCTATTGGAATATGTATTCCTAGTGTGTGAAGCACATTACTAAATATTTCCCTAGTCTGGAGATGTAAATTCTCAGTGCTACACTCTAATTTGTCCAGTGATTGAAGCTCATTCATTTTGAATTCCCAATATTACTACACCCTGACCCTAACCCTGTCCCTAATCCTCTAATCCTAACCCTAAACCTAGCCCTAACCTGAGCCTGAACCCTACCTAGTCCGAACTCTTATACTAACCCTAACACTAGCCCCAAGCCCAATTCTCTAACCCTGACACCAAAACAAACCTCGATGACGTCATCACTCCTAGCAACTCCCTGGGCCCAATCATTATCACCTGGGATCACTAGGGCCTCCCTACGTGGCCCCCTCTCCCTTAGTGACGTCATCACTTCCGGTTTAATGGCCTAACCAGCCTTCTATCAAAAACGACAACTCTCATTGTCCCTGAGTTATAAATGTAACCAGTAGCAAACTCGCGTCTATCTTCTTTGAACACAATTTCCATGTCATGAAACAATGCGCTACAGATATTAAGGGCCTTTTTTGATGTATCCCTAGTGTTTGAGGCACTTTTTAGATATTAACCTACGTTATCATTGTGAATTTCCCGAGTTGGAGTCTCGTTCTTCCAGAGCCTCAAGCTCATTCATTGTGAATTCCAATTTGGTTAAACAGTGTTTTTTTACAAATATACCAGCTCTTTAAACGTTATTACCACTTGAAAGTCTATCCTACCTTTCACAGCGCTTTGGATACAAATTCTCAGTATTTCAAAAAATTCAGTAGAGATGTTCCGGTGGTAAAACGTATTCCAAGAGTTCAAGAGCCACTCTGACACATCCCGCTGGTCTGTTGTTTTGAGCTCTGAGAGTTTTTATTTTAACACGGGTGTCATACCGGCTTTGTAAATGCACATTAAAACACTACTTGGAACACTAGCCTAACTGACATTTTGATTTCATATTGTCCTCAATACTTTCATACTGTTCTACAGCTCTAGGAAAATGAATTTTTCGGTGTTTCACCAACTCATTTTCCCGAAAACGCCAACTCCTTTTGACGGGAAAAATAAATGTTAACAGTGTCACACTTGGTTCTCAGCTGTTTGAACAAGTTTTCTCAATGACAAAATTGTGCTGTTCAGATATTCAGTCTATTAGATTATGCATTCCTAGTGTGTGAAGCACATTTCTAAATATTTCCCAAGTCTGGAGATGTAAATTCTCAGTGCTACACTCCAATTTGTCCAGTGATTGAAGCTCATTCATTGTGAATACCCAATATTACTACTCCCTGACCCTAACCCTGTCCCTAACCCTCTAATCCTAACCCTAACCTAGCCCTAACCTGTGCCTGAACCCTACCTAGCCTGAACCCTTATCCTAACCCTAACCCTAGCCCCAACCAAATTCTCTAACCCTAACACCACAACTACTAACCTCGATGACGTTTTCATTTCCAGCAGGTCCCTGGGCCAAATCATTATCACCTGGGGTCACTTGGGCCTGCCCACGTGGCCCCTCCCCCTTGGTGACATCATCACTTCCGGATTAATGGCATAACCTACTATCTATCAAAAACGCCAACTCATTGTACCTGAAGTATGAATGTAACCAGTAGCAAACTCGGTTCTATCTCATTTGAACACGATTTCCACGTCATGAAACAATGCCTTACAGATATTAAGGGCCTTTTTTGATGTATCCCTAGTGTTTGAGGCACTTTTTAGATATTAACCTAGGTTATCATTGTGAATTTCCCGAGTTTGGAGTCTCCTTCTTCCAGAGCCTCAAGCTCATACATTGTGAATTCCAATTTGGTTAAACAGCGTTTTTTTTACAAATATACCACCTCTTTAAACGTTATTACCACTTGAAAGTCTATCCTACCTTTCACAGCGCTTTGGATACAAATTCTCAGTATTTCAAAATTCAGTAGAGATGTTCCGGTGGTAAAACGTATTCCAAGAGTTCAAGAGCCACTCTGACACACCCTGCTGGTCTGTTGTTTTGAGCTCTGAGAGTTTTTTTATTTTAACACGGGTGTCATACCGGCTTTGTAAATGCACATTAAAACACTACTTGGAACACTAGCCTAACTGACATTTTGATTTCATATTGTTCTCAATACTTTCATACTGTTCTACAGCTCTGGGAAAATGAATTTTTCAGTGTTTCACCAACTCATTTTCCCCCGAAAACGCCAACTCCTTTTGAGGGGAAAAATAAATGTTAACAGTGTCACACTCGGTTCTCAGCTCTTTGAACAAGATTTTCGCAGTGACAAAATTGTGACGTTCAGATATTCAGTCTATTGGAATATGTATTCCTAGTGTGTGAAGCACATTACTAAATATTTCCCTAGTAGTCTGGAGATGTAAAATTCTCAGTGCTACACTCTAATTTGTCCAGTGATTGAAGCTCATTCATTTTGAATTCCCCAATTACTACTACACCCTGACCCTAACCCTGTCCCTAATCCTCTAATCCTAACCCTAAACCTAGCCCTAACCTGAGCCTGAACCCTACCTAGTCCGAACTCTTATACTAACCCTAACACTAGCCCCAAGCCCAATTCTCTAACCCTGACACCAAAACAAACCTCGATGACGTCATCACTCCTAGCAACTCCCTGGGCCCAATCATTATCACCTGGGATCACTAGGGCCTCCCTACGTGGGCCCCTCTCCCTTAGTGACGTCATCACTTCCGGTTTAATGGCCTAACCAGCCTTCTATCAAAAACGACAACTCATTGTCCCTGAGTTATAAATGTAACCAGTAGCAAACTCGCGTCTATCTTCTTTGAACACAATTTCCATGTCATGAAACAATGCGCTACAGATATTAAGGGCCTTTTTTGATGTATCCCTAGTGTTTGAGGCACTTTTTAGATATTAACCTACGTTATCATTGTGAATTTCCCGAGTTGGAGTCTCTCGTTCTTCCAGAGCCTCAAGCTCATTCATTGTGAATTCCAATTTGGTTAAACAGCGTTTTTTACAAATATACCAGCTCTTTAAACGTTATTACCACTTGAAAGTCTATCCTACCTTTCACAGCGCTTTGGATACAAATTCTCAGTATTTCAAAATTCAGTAGAGATGTTCCGGTGGTAAAACGTATTCCAAGAGTTCAAGAGCCACTCTGACACATCCCGCTGGTCTGTTGTTTTGAGCTCTGAGAGTTTTTATTTTAACACGGGTGTCATACCGGCTTTGTAAATGCACATTAAAACACTACTTGGAACACTAGCCTAACTGACATTTTGATTTCATATTGTCCTCAATACTTTCATACTGTTCTACAGCTCTAGGAAAATGAATTTTTCGGTGTTTCACCAACTCATTTTCCCGAAAACGCCAACTCCTTTTGACGGGAAAAATAAATGTTAACAGTGTCACACTTGGTTCTCAGCTGTTTGAACAAGTTTTCTCATGATGACAAAATTGTGCTGTTCAGATATTCAGTCTATTAGATTATGTATTCCTAGTGTGTGAAGCACATTTCTAAATATTTCCCAAGTCTGGAGATGTAAATTCTCAGTGCTACACTCCAATTTGTCCAGTGATTGAAGCTCATTCATTGTGAATACCCAATATTACTACTACCCCTGACCCTAACCCTGTCCCTAACCCCTCTAATCCTAACCCTAACCTAGCCCTAACCTGTGCCTGAACCCTACCTAGCCTGAACCCTTATCCTAACCCTAACCCTAGCCCCAACCAAATTCTCTAACCCTAACACCACAACTAACCTCGATGACGTTTTCATTTCCAGCAGGTCCCTGGGCCAAATCATTATCACCTGGGGTCACTTGGGCCTGCCCACGTGGCCCCTCCCCCTTGGTGACATCATCACTTCCGGATTAATGGCATAACCTACTATCTATCAAAAACGCCAACTCATTGTACCTGAAGTATGAATGTAACCAGTAGCAAACAAACTCGGTTCTATCTCATTTGAACACGATTTCCACGTCATGAAACAATGCCTTACAGATATTAAGGGCCTTTTTTGATGTATCCCTAGTGTTTGAGGCACTTTTTAGATATTAACCTAGGTTATCATTGTGAATTTCCCGAGTTGGAGTCTCCTTCTTCCAGAGCCTCAAGCTCATACATTGTGAATTCCAATTTGGTTAAACAGCGTTTTTTTACAAATATACCACCTCTTTAAACGTTATTACCACTTGAAAGTCTATCCTACCTTTCACAGCGCTTTGGATACAAATTCTCAGTATTTCAAAATTCAGTAGAGATGTTCCGGTGGTAAAACGTATTCCAAGAGTTCAAGAGCCACTCTGACACACCCTGCTGGTCTGTTGTTTTGAGCTCTGAGAGTTTTTATTTTAACACGGGTGTCATACCGGCTTTGTAAATGCACACATTAAAACACTACTTGGAACAATAGCCTAACTGACATTTTGATTTCATATTGTTCTCAATACTTTCATACTGTTCTACAGCTCTGGGAAAATGATTTTTTTTCAGTGTTTCACCAACTCATTTTCCCGAAAAAAACGCCAACTCCTTTTGACGGGGAAAAATAAATGTTAACAGTGTCACACTCGGTTCTCAGCTCTTTGAACAAGATTTCGCAGTGACAAAATTGTGACGTTCAGATATTCAGTCTATTGGAATATGTATTCCTAGTGTGTGAAGCACATTACTAAATATTTCCCTAGTCTGGAGATGTAAATTCTCAGTGCTACACTCTAATTTGTCCAGTGATTGAAGCTCATTCATTTTGAATTCCCAATATTACTACACCCTGACCCTAACCCTGTCCCTAATCCTCTAATCCTAACCCTAAACCTAGCCCTAACCTGAGCCTGAACCCTACCTAGTCCAAACTCTTATACTAACCCTAACACTAGCCCAAGCCCAATTCTCTAATTCTGACACCAAAACAAACCTCGATGACGTCATCACTCCTAGCAACTCCCTGGGCCCAATCATTATCACCTGGGATCACTAGGGCCTCCCTACGTGGCCCCTCTCCCTTAGTGACGTCATCACTTCCGGTTTAATGGCCTAACCAGCCTTCTATCAAAAACGACAACTCATTGTCCCTGAGTTATAAATGTAACCAGTAGCAAACTCGCGTCTATCTTCTTTGAACACAATTTCCATGTCATGAAACAATGCGCTACAGATATTAAGGGCCTTTTTTGATGTATCCCTAGTGTTTGAGGCACTTTTTAGATATTAACCTACGTTATCATTGTGAATTTCCCGAGTTGGAGTCTCGTTCTTCCAGAGCCTCAAGCTCATTCATTGTGAATTCCAATTTGGTTAAACAGCGTTTTTTTTTACAAATATACCAGCTCTTTAAACGTTATTACCACTTGAAAGTCTATCCTACCTTTCACAGCGCTTTGGATACAAATTCTCAGTATTTCAAAATTCAGTAGAGATGTTCCGGTGGTAAAAACGTATTCCAAGAGTTCAAGAGCCACTCTGACACATCCCGCTGGTCTGTTGTTTTGAGCTCTGAGAGTTTTTATTTTAACACGGGTGTCATACCGGCTTTGTAAATGCACATTAAAACACTACTTGGAACACTAGCCTAACTGACATTTTGATTTCATATTGTCCTCAATACTTTCATACTGTTCTACAGCTCTAGGAAAATGAATTTTTCGGTGTTTCACCAACTCATTTTCCCGAAAACGCCAACTCCTTTTGACGGGAAAAATAAATGTTAACAGTGTCACACTTGGTTCTCAGCTGTTTGAACAAGTTTTCTCAATGACAAAATTGTGCTGTTCAGATATTCAGTCTATTAGATTATGTATTCCTAGTGTGTGAAGCACATTTCTAAATATTTCCCAAGTCTGGAGATGTAAATTCTCAGTGCTACACTCCAATTTGTCCAGTGATTGAAGCTCATTCATTGTGAATACCCCCAATATTACTACACCCTGACCCTAACCCTAACCCTGTCCCTAACCCTCTAATCCTAACCCTAACCTAGCCCTAACCTGTGCCTGAACCCTACCTAGCCTGAACCCTTATCCTAACCCTAACCCTAGCCCCAACCAAATTCTCTAACCCTAACACCACAACTAACCTCGATGACGTTTTCATTTCCAGCAGGTCCCTGGGCCAAATCATTATCACCTGGGGTCACTTGGGCCTGCCCACGTGGCCCCTCCCCCTTGGTGACATCATCACTTCCGGATTAATGGCATAACCTACTATCTATCAAAAACGCCAACTCATTGTACCTGAAGTATGAATGTAACCAGTAGCAAACTCGGTTCTATCTCATTTGAACACGATTTCCACGTCATGAAACAATGCCTTACAGATATTAAGGGCCTTTTTTGATGTATCCCTAGTGTTTGAGGCACTTTTTAGATATTAACCTAGGTTATCATTGTGAATTTCCCGAGTTGGAGTCTCCTTCTTCCAGAGCCTCAAGCTCATACACATTGTGAATTCCAATTTGGTTAAACAGCGTTTTTTTTTACAAATATACCACCTCTTTAAACGTTATTACCACTTGAAAGTCTATCCTACCTTTCACAGCGCTTTGGATACAAATTCTCAGTATTTCAAAATTCAGTAGAGATGTTCCGGTGGTAAAACGTATTCCAAGAGTTCAAGAGCCACTCTGACACACCCTGCTGGTCTGTTGTTTTGAGCTCTGAGTTTTTTTTTATTTTAACACGGGTGTCATACCGGCTTTGTAAATGCACATTAAAACACTACTTGGAACACTAGCCTAACTGACATTTTGATTTCATATTGTTCTCAATACTTTCATACTGTTCTACAGCTCTGGGAAAATGAATTTTTCAGTGTTTCACCAACTCATTTTCCCGAAAACGCCAACTCCTTTTGACGGGAAAAATAAATGTTAACAGTGTCACACTCGGTTCTCAGCTCTTTGAACAAGATTTCGCAGTGACAAAATTGTGTCGTTCAGATATTCAGTCTATTGGAATATGTATTCCTAGTGTGTGAAGCACATTACTAAATATTTCCCTAGTCTGGAGATGTAAATTCTCAGTGCTACACTCCAATTTGTCCAGTGATTGAAGCTCATTCATTTTGAATTCCCAATATTACTACACCCTGACCCTAACCCTGTCCCTAAACCCTCTAATCCTAACCCTAAACCTAGCCCTAACCTGAGCCTGAACCCTACCTAGCCCGAACCCTTATACTAACCCTAACCCTAGCCCCAAGCCCAAATTCTCTAACCCTGACACCAAAACAAACCTCGATGACGTCATCACTTCTAGCAGGTCCCTGGGCCCAATCATTATCACCTGGGATCACTTGGGCCTCCCTACGTGGCCCCCTCCCCCTTAGTGACGTCATCACTTCCGGTTTAATGGCCTAACCAGCCTTCTATCAAAAACGACAACTCATTGTCCCTGAGTTATAAATGTAACCAGTAGCAAACTCGGTTCTATCTCATTTTTGAACACAATTTCCATGTCATGAAACAATGCCTTACAGATATTAAGGGCCTTTTTTGATGTATCCCTAGTGTTTGAGGCACTTTTTAGATATTAACCTAGGTTATCATTGTGAATTTCCCGAGTTGGAGTCTCGTTCTTCCAGAGCCTCAAGCTCATTCATTGTGAATTCCAATTTGGTTAAACAGCGTTTTTTACAAATATACCAGCTCTTTAAACGTTATTACCACTTGAAAGTCTATCCTACCTTTCACAGCGCTTTGGATACAAATTCTCAGTATTTCAAAATTCAGTAGAGATGTTCCGGTGGTAAAACGTATTCCAAGAGTTCAAGAGCCACTCTGACACATCCCGCTGGTCTGTTGTTTTGAGCTCTGAGAGTTTTTATTTTAACACGGGTGTCATACCGGCTTTGTAAATGCACATTAAAAAACACTACTTGGAACACTAGCCTAACTGACATTTTGATTTCATATTGTCCTCAATACTTTCATACTGTGTTCTACAGCTCTAGGAAAATGAATTTTTCGGTGTTTCACCAACTCATTTTCCCGAAAACGCCAACTCCTTTTGACGGGAAAAATAAATGTTAACAGTGTCACACTTGGTTCTCAGCTGTTTTGAACAAGTTTTCTCAATGACAAAATTGTGCTGTTCAGATATTCAGTCTATTAGATTATGTATTCCTAGTGTGTGAAGCACATTTCTAAATATTTCCCAAGTCTGGAGATGTAAATTCTCAGTGCTACACTCCAATTTGTCCAGTGATTGAAGCTCATTCATTGTGAATACCCAATATTACTACACCCTGACCCTAACCCTGTCCCTAACCCTCTAATCCTAACCCTAACCCTAACCTAGCCCTAACCTGTGCCTGAACCCTACCTAGCCTGAACCCTTATCCTAACCCTAACCCTAGCCCCAACCAAATTCTCTAACCCTAACACCACAACTAACCTCGATGACGTTTTCATTTCCAGCAGGTCCCTGGGCCAAATCATTATCACCTGGGGTCACTTGGGCCTGCCCACGTGGCCCCTCCCCCTTGGTGACATCATCACTTCCGGATTAATGGCATAACCTACTATCTATCAAAAACGCCAACTCATTGTACCTGAAGTATGAATGTAACCAGTAGCAAACTCGGTTCTATCTCATTTGAACACGATTTCCACGTCATGAAACAATGCCTTACAGATATTAAGGGCCTTTTTTGATGTATCCCTAGTGTTTGAGGCACTTTTTAGATATTAACCTAGGTTATCATTGTGAATTTCCCGAGTTGGAGTCTCCTTCTTCCAGAGCCTCAAGCTCATACATTGTGAATTCCAATTTGGTTAAACAGCGTTTTTTTACAAATATACCACCTCTTTAAACGTTATTACCACTTGAAAGTCTATCCTACCTTTCACAGCGCTTTGGATACAAATTCTCAGTATTTCAAAATTCAGTAGAGATGTTCCGGTGGGTAAAACGTATTCCAAGAGTTCAAGAGCCACTCTCTGACACACCCTGCTGGTCTGTTGTTTTGAGCTCTGAGAGTTTTTTTTATTTTAACACGGGTGTCATACCGGCTTTGTAAATGCACATTAAAACACTACTTGGAACACTAGCCTAACTGACATTTTGATTTCATATTGTTCTCAATACTTTCATACTGTTCTACAGCTCTGGGAAAATGAATTTTTCAGTGTTTCACCAACTCATTTTCCCGAAAACGCCAACTCCTTTTTGACGGGAAAAATAAATGTTAACAGTGTCACACTCGGTTCTCAGCTCTTTGAACAAGATTTCGCAGTGACAAAATTGTGACGTTCAGATATTCAGTCTATTGGAATATGTATTCCTAGTGTGTGAAGCACATTACTAAATATTTCCCTAGTCTGGAGATGTAAATTCTCAGTGCTACACTCTAATTTGTCCAGTGATTGAAGCTCATTCATTTTGAATTCCCAATATTACTACACCCTGACCCTAACCCTGTCCCTAATCCTCTAATCCTAACCCTAAACCTAGCCCTAACCTGAGCCTGAACCCTACCTAGTCCGAACTCTTATACTAACCCTAACACTAGCCCCAAGCCCAATTCTCTAACCCTGACACCAAAACAAACCTCGATGACGTCATCACTCCTAGCAACTCCCTGGGCCCAATCATTATCACCTGGGATCACTAGGGCCTCCCTACGTGGCCCCTCTCCCTTAGTGACGTCATCACTTCCGGTTTAATGGCCTAACCAGCCTTCTATCAAAAACGACAACTCATTGTCCCTGAGTTATAAATGTAACCAGTAGCAAACTCGCGTCTATCTTCTTTGAACACAATTTCCATGTCATGAAACAATGCGCTACAGATATTAAGGGCCTTTTTTGATGTATCCCTAGTGTTTGAGGCACTTTTTAGATATTAACCTACGTTATCATTGTGAATTTCCCGAGTTGGAGTCTCGTTCTTCCAGAGCCTCAAGCTCATTCATTGTGAATTCCAATTTGGTGGTTAAACAGCGTTTTTTAAAATATACCAGCTCTTTAAACGTTATTACCACTTGAAAGTCTATCCTACCTTTCACAGCGCTTTGGATACAAATTCTCAGTATTTCAAAATTCAGTAGAGATGTTCCGGTGGTAAAACGTATTCCAAGAGTTCAAGAGCCACTCTGACACATCCCGCTGGTCTGTTGTTTTGAGCTCTGAGAGTTTTTTATTTTAACACGGGTGTCATACCGGCTTTGTAAAATGCACATTAAAACACTACTTGGAACACTAGCCTAACTGACATTTTGATTTCATATTGTCCTCAATACTTTCATACTGTTCTACAGCTCTAGGAAAATGAATTTTTCGGTGTTTCACCAACTCATTTTCCCGAAAACGCCAACTCCTTTTGACGGGAAAAATAAATGTTAACAGTGTCACACTTGGTTCTCAGCTGTTTGAACAAGTTTTCGCATGACAAAATTGTGCTGTTCAGATATTCAGTCTATTAGATTATGTATTCCTAGTGTGTGAAGCACATTTCTAAATATTTCCCAAGTCTGGAGATGTAAATTCTCAGTGCTACACTCCAATTTGTCCAGTGATTGAAGCTCATTCATTTGTGAATACCCAATATTACTACACCCTGACCCTAACCCTGTCCCTAACCCTCTAATCCTAACCCTAACCTAGCCCTAACCTGTGCCTGAACCCTACCTAGCCTGAACCCTTATCCTAACCCTAACCCTAGCCCCAACCAAATTCTCTAACCCTAACACCACAACTAACCTCGATGACGTTTTCATTTCCAGCAGGTCCCTGGGCCAAATCATTATCACCTGGGGTCACTTGGGTCTGCCACGTGGCCCCTCCCCCTTGGTGACATCATCACTTCCGGATTAATGGCATAACCTACTATCTATCAAAAACGCCAACTCATTGTACCTGAAGTATGAATGTAACCAGTAGCAAACTCGGTTCTATCTCATTTGAACCAATGCCTTACAGA
>JAJQQW010001670.1:0-10156 GCA_025583905.1 Ia io
CCTATAAATTTAGGGTTCTTTCAGTCAGAAGAAGAGTGTAGAAATATGGGCCTTTTTTAAGAAAGCCATACATAAAACAAAGGGGTCTCTTATGTAAAGGTCAACTAATGTTTTTTTTTTCGGATTATAATATATGAGTGCCAAAAATCTCAGAAAGACTAAAACTAATAGTTATTTTTAGGAATTAAGAAAACTAAATACTATAAACCAACATCATACCAGTAAAATTAATGAAAACCAACCCCTCTTATCACCTCAAAATAGGAGTCCAGGCTTGAAAAGCACAAATATAAAGCCCTCATAGAGAGTTTTCAAACTATACTTGGAACCCAAACAATTTATTATTTAAACTAATCAATACCTAAAATTAGGCACACAAATCAAGAAGCAAAAAAAATAAACAAAAAAATAAAAAAAACAATAAATGTTCAAAAAATATTTTTAATGAAAGCATTTTTTTACACTCCACTTGTAAGCTTCCCAGGTCCTTACAAAAGAAACCCTACCTAAAAAGGCTTGAATGGTTTTCCCCTGGTTTTTTTTATTGCCTTTCCCCAAGCAACCCACTATATGTCCCCCCCCCATTTATACCCCTCCCCATAATGGCCTATTTTTTAAAAACCTTCTTTATAAAAAATGTCCCCCACCCAAGAGGAAACCTAATAACCCCTCCAAAATAGCAATTTTTTTGTCCCCCCAATCTAAAATGGCATCTAAAACAGTACCGAGAAGGTCCTCACAGTGGGCCAGGTTTTTCAAGAAATATGAGTTAAAAATAGAAAAAATAAGTTTAACTTCATACAGCAAATGGGCAACACTAGCAGCAAAAAAGGGAAAATAGCAGCCCAGCCCCCCTATCCCTGGTTTTTATGGCTTTTTCAAGTGGGATAAAGCCAACAGTCCCCCCCCTGCCAAACACTGAAATGGGGTCCCCCAGGGATTCGATCTGGTCAATTGGCTACATGCCCGGGGTTGTGGCTTCGATCCCCCCAGTAGGAAGATTTGCAAAGGAAAAGCCCAAGCCAACTAGATTATTCCCTTCCCCTCTTTATCACTGCTGGATTTCAATCTCACCCCTCTCCCCCCCCTTCCCCTCCTCTGAAATCAATAAAAAAAAAATATATTTTTTTATATAAAAAGAATCAGTTTTGGTTGAAAAACAAATTAAAATTAAAAACATTAAAAGAGGCAGCCTAAAAACAAGCAATTTTTCTTAAAGAGACAAAAATATAAGCCCCTTTATCTTCCTAAGAGTAATCAATCTATTTTACCATTTATTAAAAGTTTTTTTCCCTATAAAGCAAAATATTATGGGCACAACAAACTACAAATGGACATTTCAAAATGGAGTTGGGTATGAATAATAATACATAAGACTTTCCAAAATAATAATTTTTTGTGGTTATAGGTATGGCCAGTTTCATAAATTCTAGACCCTAAGGGACACAAACATAGTATTGTCCTTCTTGAAATTAAAGAGCTTCCAAGAAAAAAAAATAAAGATATAAGAAAGTACTATACCATACTTTAAACTATCCCTCTGTACCTACTACCCAAAATTTCCTCCCAAAGAACTAAAAGATGCTTCTTTGGAGTAATTAAATTTTAAATACATCCCTTAAGCCCTAATCCTATTCACCTAGCTAATAGTAACTTTAAAGTCAATAGAACACCTCCTAATTAAAAAAACAAAAAAAAGACAATTTCCGAACTCCTCCTTTTTCCAAGCAAAAAGGCAATAGCTTTTTAAACCTCTTAGCCCCCCTGAAAAACAACAACATAAAAAGAGACAGAAAAATAATATGGGAAACCTGGTTTTCAAGAACTATACGTCTAAAAATATATTAACAACAATTTGGGGAAAAAATGATGAAAAAAGACCAATGATATACCCCTGAAAGGAAACGAAGAAAAAAAGATTAATAATACAATGGGCCCCCTAATGATTTCCAAAGCTTTATAATTGATTGGTACAAAAGCCACCAGCGGCAGTGAATGGAGGAGCTTCAAGACCAAAAAAGCCCCTGGAGAAATTATACCTGGATTTTAAAGAAAGCCCCCGCTTTGAGAGTGTTCCCCCAGGAGAACCAAAGGGCAGCTAGACGCCCCACCAAGAACAGATTCACCAGGAAGAAAGAGAAGTGCTAAAAAAAGATAAAGACCTCCAAAGATCCCAGATAACATTATGTCCTCTACTGGAATATTTCAGTTGGAAGTACTTGAGCAAAGACACATGGCAAATAAGGAAACATACCCAGAGGTTGGATGCTAATGAACTACTAGGAAGAATAAGAGAAAAACAAGTGGGGCCCCAAAAACCCTCCAACAAAAGGAAAATCAGGGCCAACAACGCCTCTTCCCCAATCCAGCCCAGACCCAAGAAAAACAATTTGTAATTCATACAAACCACTGAGTACACTAACCAGATGGTCCTTAGTGCACCTCCCCAAATAATATTCCTAAAATAACTAGCCCCTGGTCCTAAAACCCACTGCATCTTGGCCTTTCCTTAAAAAAGTTACAATACATGGGGGGAGCAAAAAGTAAAAGGTTTACACGTTTTCTGCCGTAATGAAAAACACAGAGGTTTTATTTTATTCCCTTATAGTTATTTACTTTTATTTTACTTTATTGTTTAATTTCCCCCCCAAAAACAAAGAAACAACCTACTTTTTTTACACTTATCTTTTAAACACCACACTCCCTTTATCAACCCCCCCAAAAACAACTAATAAAACCCCAAACCAACCCTGAAAAACACATAAACAAAATGAATACATACAAAATCCATTGTATCTTCCATAGCAATTAGTTCATTTCCCCACCTTTATTTTTTGGAATGGAAATAGGCCCCCCATTATGGAATTGAAAATGAATAAACAAACTTATAGTAAATAATATCCAAAACAAGTGGGAAATTATTCAGCCATGTATTGATACATGCTGCCAAAACATGGATGAAATCTCCAAAAAAACATTATGCAAAAATTGAAAGAAGCCAGACCACAAAAAGGAAAAATTAAAATGTAAATGGCTATATTCCCCCCCATTTATATAAAATATCCCACTGGGGTAAAGTAAAGTGGCTGAAAATAAGCCGGGCCCCCCATTTATAGTGAGGGGCCAGGCCTACCCCCCATGTAACAGTGGCCCGTCAATCGGCCGGGAATTCGAAGCCTATTCAGAACCGCCAACCAAGACTGTGGCACGAAGCCAAAGCAAAGTGAATGCCCCTTGCCCAAGCCAACCCTCCAAGTAAACAGGATTTGGAAGGTTATGACATCCTGGCCAAGAAACAGCCGTATCTTTCAATGGGGGCCCACCTTCAAGTCTCTTCCGACAAGGCATATGAAAATTTTTTGATCCTTTGTGATTGGTGGATGATTTCCAGGAAGAGATCAAGCCCAAAGGAAACCTTCAAAAACAAGACTGAAAAGAGAAAAGAAGGAAAGCCGAGTCCCCTAGTGCTGGTGGCCCACACTTCGAGGGGAGATACCTGGTCACCTCCAATGAACAATAAGGAAGGGGGAAACCTCCTGTCCCAAAAGAAATATACTGTGGAACCATTGGCCCCGAGGTGCCGTCACTTTGGCATGGGAGCTGCTGGGGCCACCCCCGGGGAATGAGCCGGGCCCTGCTGGCAGAGGAATCCCAGCTGGTGGTAATCCCCTGGCCCCAGGTTTGTTGGGGGTTGGGTGGACCCATCCCAACAAGGTTGATGTACCCCCCAATCTAAGAAAAGGAAAACTGTTTTTTTTATTGCAGCTTGCCCTGCCCCACTGCCCTCAAGAATTACTGGGCCCCCAACCCAGTGACCCACCGGGCCACCATTGGAGGGGTCCTCCCCCCCTAAACCTAATGGGCCCGAGGGCCCACCCCCTTCCAGGCATGATTGGGGCGCCACCCACCTCCCTGGGTATGAGGGATTCCCTCCCATGGGTTTCCCCCAATGGGAATCCCCCCCCGACCGAGGAACTCCCCAATAGGCCATACCCCCCCCTCCAGAAAAACCGCAAGTGGCCTTCCTTTTTATCGTTGGCCCACAGAGTTTACCGGAAGTAGCTCCCCACAGAAGGCACCCGTGAATATCCCGGTTTTCCCCACCAGGGCCACACTTGTAACCCACCCGCCCCCCACCCACAAAGTACCTGTTTTTTGTTTGTTTATGCTTGGTTGTAATACATTGGGGAAAAAAGTCCCCCCCACCTACCTTCCACCCAGAATTTGTCTTGGGTTTTCCCCCCCATTACAGGGGGCCCCCCCCCTCCCACCCCAGGGAAATGCAATACCCACACAAAGGCCCCCCCGTTAAGCTCCCTGCCTTGTTTTTCCTGAAAGCCCCTGTTTACATATCAACTCCTTTTATTTCTGTGTTTGGCCCTGTGAATGAAAACACAAATTTCTTAAAATAAACCCCTTCAATAGGATAAAAATTAAAATAAATAAAATAAAATATATCCAAAAGTTATAGATTACAAAAATTAAATAAGGTCCCCCCCCTGAATAAATATAGATTAGTGGGTAAGCCAAGGGCCCTGGAGGGGAAAGAGAATTAATAAAAAAGAAAAACCCTGAATTTTAATGGGGTTAAGGGTTATTTAGTTTTTGGATTGAATGGAAAAAAAACTGTTTTTTAGAAATGAGGTAACAGTTTGCAACAACACTGTGAATGTAACTATTAATGCCAAATGATAATTGGTCCACCCTTTATTCCCATGGTTTTTTATACTATCTCTGGTAACATGGGAAATTTTTCGCCTCAATAAATTTCTTTTTTAAAAATACAAAGATGGGATAAATGGAAAAAAAACTAAAAAGATAAAATGAAGGGTAAAGAAAAGAAATACAAAAAAGCCCAAAATGAAAAGAACTTAAATGTCAAGCAGTATCAATTAATTCCAGTAAATAGCTTCAAAAAAACCCCTAATTAAAAGGCAAAAATTTCAGACCTGAATAAAAAAAGCAAAACCCACACAACGCCCTTAAAAAAAAATTGAAAACCTTTAAATAAAAGGCCAATAAACCATGGGGGGGGGAAATGGAAATGGGAAGAATATGCCCCCTAAGCTAACCATTAATATCAAAAGTAAATGTTTGTTGGAATGACTATATAACTAATAAACAAAGAAAAGAGTCCAGAAGACAAAATGTTTTTCTGGAGAATAAAGGACTGGTCCAACAATCTATTTACTTGGAATAAATAACTCTTTCCACAACCTACTAAAATACAATTTCCCCAAGCTGAAACAAAAAAGACAAAGCCCTAAAAAATCCCTAACAATTAACATAATAACAGAAAAATGGAAAGAATGGGATAGCAAATGTTCCCCCTTCCCCCTTAAAGAATCAAAGGGAGCAAAGGAACAAGGATAAAAAATCTTTTCTATAACTGCTATTAAAATGGATTTTTTCAGGAAGAAGTCCTTAGGAATTAGGTGTATCAAACACGAAAAAAACCTAACAGAAAAGCCCATCCCCAGATTAGAAAATGAAAAAGAAATAATGTCTTCCATTGCAGAACCGAATATGAAACTGTTCCTATGGAAAAAGAAATTTTCAGGAAGTCCTAACAAAAAAAGTTAAATGAAACCAAAAATGTGAATTTTTAGTCAAAATATTTAAACCCTAAACACTGTAAAAATAAATAACTGAAAAATTTTAAACATTACACCCACTTAAAAAAAATAAACAATAATAAATACTTTTATAGAATAATCCCCTGGGAAAAAAAATGTGTTCCAAGACAAATGTATAAAAAATCTAAAACCCCTACATAGCATTGTTCCAAAAAATATTTAAAGTCCTCCTTAAGAAAAATGGAGGAGAAACCCAAGAAATGGCGGCATAGGTTAAAACACCCTAAACGTGCAGCCCAGTCCGCAACCAACATTTCAAAAATACAACTAAAAGACAAAAACGGACCATCATTCCCCAGAAACCACCAAGGAAAAAGCCTGGCTGACTGGAAAATCCTACAAACACAAGAAGGAAAAAGAAAAGAAAAAACCATAAGAAAATAATCAGAGGAAAAAGCATGTAAAAGACTTGAGTACGGAGACAATGGGCCGAGCCAACGTTTGGCGGAGAGGAACGTAGCACAAGAAGAATGAATGGCCCGGCTTTGAGTTGCCCTGGCTAGCATACTTTGTTAGTTTTTTAAGCGGGAAAAGTGAGATAACACCCTGGGCCTGCGCTGAACCCCAGCTCCAACTGCACCTGGAACCCCCAGTATTACCGGGCGAGAACCCCCTTGGGAAAAGACCCCGGGTCTCCCACCCCCAGAATACTGGTTGAATCTGGTCTGTTAATGCGGAAAACCCTCAGGGGAGGCGCAAAAATAAAGGCAGAGCCTCACCCGGAATGCGCGCAACGTGAATGCACGCAAGTAGGAACCGACCCGTTTAGTGGTGGCCACACCCAGGAATTTGCACTAAGTGGGGGAAGGGGAGCACAAAAAGCATCGGAACCTGCCACTAAACCCCCCCAGTCCCGACTTGCCATTGAACCCCATTATTCCGGGCGAGAAATCCTGGTAATCCCAGATCCAATATGGTGAGATTCACCTAGACCTGTTTTGGGCTCGACAACCAGGCCTGAAAACTCGAGGGTCGCCCTTTCTTGCCCCTCCTCTCAAGAGGTTGCTATTGCATGGAGTACCGAGGGACCCCACTGGATAAAACCCAGGAAAACCCTCATTAGGGCGGGGGCCCGAACTGGAAGCCAAGGGCCTGTTGCCATTACCCAACCCCTGAAAAAAAAGCCACAACACCCCCTGAAAAAGACTCCCGCCCCAACCAAGCTTGAGCAAACAAGAGGCTATTTTTACACTTTTGGCCAAGTCCCTATTGAAGTCAGGCTTGTCTCCTGGCAATAGACCCCCACATAGCCCTGAATGCCTCACAGCCAAATTGGCCGTGGAAGTAAAACCTCCTCCCACCCTTGATACCAACAACAATCCCCAAGACTTGAACAACCCAAACAAGGCCCCTGGGAACAAACAGACCCACAAAAAAGGGGGGCAACCAAGAGTGGGTCCCCCCCCACAGGTAACTGGGGGAGGGCCAAGCCCCAACCTGGGCCCCCCAAATAGGAAAAAACAACTAGCACAACAATGCCTTACCCAACCCAACTCAGGGAAAGCAGCAAAAAATGGGGAAAAAAAAAAAAAAAAAGAACCAAAGGACCAACAGAAAAAATTCAAACAAACCAATGAAAATGGAGGAAAAAAACAAAACGAACTGGGGAAAAACATAGATTCAAAACCACGGTAAAAAATGTTATTTTTTTTTCAAGAAAATTTCTCAGAAAATGGGCCCCCATAAAATTTAGCCAAGACCCCCCCTCGAGGAAATATAGCAAGGAGAGACAAACCTCTTTGAGGAATTAAAGCCGAGGAAGAAACCTCCATCGAGGATATGGAAAGATGAAACCAACTAGAAATTGAAACCCCCTAAAACTAAAACACTTGGGAAAAAATAAAAAAAATATTATTACAGAACACCCCAACAGCAAACCCTAGACAGGAAATGCAAGGAAAATCCAAGTTCAAAGATATGAAAAATGACAAAAGAAGCCAAAAACACTCAAAGACTGGAAAAAGCTAAAAAGAAAAAAGAAAATTCCAAAAAAAAGTTGATAGTTGTAAATAAAGCCTCCTGGGACAAACTTCAATGGCGAACCAACAATCCCCCGAATTATGGGGGGTGCACCAGAAAGAAAGGAAGAGAGCAAGTACTTGAAAACCTAATGTTTGAAAAAAATAAGACTGAAAATGGTCCCCCCCACCTGGTGAAAAGAAAATAAGAATTTTAACAAGTTTCACGGAAAAGTCAACACAGAACCCCAAAACAAAAGGAATTCAAAGAGGGACCACACCAAGAACATCAAATTAAAATGCAAGAGCAAAAAATCAAAGAGAGAATCTTAAAAGCAGCAAGAGAATAAAACAGGTTAGTTTCCTACAAAGGGAGACCCATAAGATTGTAGCTGAGTTTCAACAGAAAAACTATGCAGACCAGCGGGAGTGGCAAGAAATATCAAAGTGATGAATTGCAAGAAATTACAACAAGAATACTCTACCCAGCCAAGTGACATTCAGAATTGAAAGGGCAGCTAAAGACTTCACAGACAAGAAAAATCTTAAAGGAGTTCATCCACCCACAAACCAGTATATTATGAAATGCTGATGGGTATTCTTTTGAAGAGGAAGAGAAGTAGGCAAGATAGAAAATTATGAACAACAATTACATATCTATTAAACATATGATGAATCTAAAAACCAAGTGAATTAAAAATATGAGGAACTCAGAATAAAATGGTGAATATAAGAGAACAGGGGCATAGAAAGGGAGTGGACTGACACCTCTCAGGGGTTTAAAGGGGTGTGAGGGGTGCGAGAAGGGAATGGACAAAAAAATCGTACACCTATGGATGAGGACAGATGTGAGGGAGGTAAGGGTAGAGGGTGGGATGGGAACCAGGTGGAGGGGAGCCTTATGGGGGGAAAAAAGGAGAGGATCAACTGTAATATTCTGGAAAATAAAGATTTATTAAATTAAAAAATAAATAAATAAGTCTTAAGGAAAATGGAGAGATACTGTTTCATGGGTCAGCATAGATAAAGTATTTTTAGATGCCAATTCCCAATATTGATCCATTATATTTCAATGAGAGCAATACTATTTTATTTTATCCTTAACAACAACCCTGCTTTAGGTGGAATATTTGTCCATTTTCAGATATTGTCAACAAGAATTTACAGAGGTTAAGAAACATGCCTAGGGCCACAGAGGATCAGTGGCTACAGCTGAATCCAGCATTTTAGATCATTTTCCTATGCCACCATCAATATAGACATTACAACAGAATGCTGTATTCTACATCCACTCTCAAGTAAATTTTAGGTGGTTATTAATATTTAACGGCATGTGAGCATACTAATTTTAAGTAATCACTCTCTCCTCTATCGGATCAAGATTTTTTTTGATAGTATTCAGGATAAATGACTCATTCCAATACAAACAAATATAAAAAATCAGATAATGCAAAGACTTGTTGTCTATATCTAAAATGTATATTAAAAATATATTATCAACTTACTCTTTTACTGAGACAAATAACTGGCCACATAACTCTGCAACTAATGTGCGCAGCAACAAAGGCAGCCACTAAGTAGCCCAGCGTACATTAACAGGAAGTTTCTTCTTAAGACAACTGTTAACTTCTGTTGAATGCTGGCTTTAAATTCTTGAGGAGCTACCTAGAAAGAAAAAAATTTAAGAAATACCAACACTGCAATATTAATGTCAATAAACATGCATCATTATATATCTTATTCCTAATTGTTAGAAAAGGACTTTAATTTTGTGGTGTATAAATAATATCTAATATAATTAAAGATACTCACTTTTCCAGTTAATTGAAGAAGGGATTTGATTCAAATTTGTTTGCTCAGCTCCAAATTCTATTTTAAAAAGGAGAAAAAATGTTGTTGCATGTCATTGCTTGCACAAATATTACCATTTACTTAATCAAGGGTCAAGTAAATATGCAGCTTCATATTCAGATAACCATGGAAGATTGAGACACAAACAACATTCTATCAGCAATTATGAAGTGTAACAAGCTATTTTAAGCAGCCATGAATAAAACTTTTGTAAATAAGAGGATTGTGATAAACTTGTGTTGGGGTTAATCTTACGTGCAAACAATATATTATGTAATGAAAAACAACACAATGTTTAAATGTTCAAATTTGTCACAATTATGAAGGTTCTTTCCAACTATGTAACAAAGCTAAAATCTCTATTAATTACTCTTTAGGTCAAGAGTATTTTTTAACACTCAATATTAGCAGTAATCATGTCTAAAGATCAAAACTGACTAGTTAATACTTTCTGAGATCCTACACTATTACAGCCAGAGAATGCAAAAACATCCTGGAACCAATGTAATGTGGTAGCTGGCTGGCTATATTAAGACTTTCAAATTTTAAGACAAAAAAAAAATTTGTAGCCTTAACCCGCAAAGAAATGAAAAACCTAAGTATGTGCATTTTAAATCATTAGTGTTTAAATGTCTGAAAAGATCATGAGAATTGACTGGACACATGACTACTTCTTCACGGTATTAGATAAAAAAATAAATATTACGACAC